>ONZH01008339.1:0-29059 GCA_900303285.1 Rhinella marina
CCATCTTATACCAAAACTTCGTCAGGATCTAGTAAATTGGAATACCCCCGCCCTTTCGTGGATAGGAACGAGTACATACTGTAAAAATGGTAACCTTGCCACGGATATTGTATTTATTTCGCTGTCTTCCCACACCGGTTACGGGATCAGCTTTGAAATCCCTACAGACTGAGATTTTTCGCTTTATATGGGCGTATAAGAGGCCATGCATTGCTAGACGTATAATGCACTTGCACAAAAGGGTGGGTGGGCTTTCAGTCCCTCATCTTTATAAGTATTATTTGGCGGCTCGACTGACGCAATTAGTGGCTTTTCATGCATTTTCTACCCCGCCGCAATGGGTTACTCTGGAGTCCGATTTATTACAACCAATATCCCCTCTAGCATTGATATGGTCACCCGATATGCCTATGCGATCGATTAATCCGGCTGCTAAAATCCCCTACCTTATGTTACAACTTTGGAGGAAAGTCCGGTTTAAATACAAATTACAAAGCCACGTCTCTCCTATGCTTCCTCTGTTTGGCAACCCCCTATTTCCACCAGGCTTACCATTGACTGCTTTTGTCTGGTGGAAGCATACTAGACTTCGTTATGTGGGTGACTTTATACTCCGCACTAAGCTTATGTCCAGAGCATACTTTATCTCTACCTTTGTGCCTCCGTCTTCTGAATACTTCAGGGTTTGTCAGGTTTTTCACTTTTTAACCTCTCTAATACCGGACACATAGCGTGATAGAATTCACTGCGTTTGAACGGCTTTGCAAATACAGGGCCCTAGAGAAAGGTATCCTCTCCTCTATTTATGCCACCCTGAATTCCACCACCTTCTGACACTAAATTGGCTTTCCTGCATGGCTGGGAGGTGGATTTAGGGGAGACCCTTACCCCAGAACAATGGTCCGATTGTTGTATGACAATCAGTAAAGGGAAGCTGGCAGGTTACCCTTATGGAAACATCCCTGAGGTTCTCCATAGGGTTTACTTAGTACCCTCCAGGCTACACCTCATATACCCCAATGTCTCTCCCTTATGTTTTAGAGGTTGTCAGGATTCAGGAACCACTCTTCATGTATGGTGGACCTGTCCTGTGATACGTCGGTTCTGGACCAACATGAAGAGAGGGCTCTTTGAGGTATTTGGTAAGGATCTCCCCTTATCGGCACCGGTATATCTTCTGGGCCTTAAACCACCTGCATTCAATAATACCACCCATAAATTACTTCAATACATATTGATGTCTGCCAGGATTCATGTGGCATCTAGGTGGCGAACTCCATCGCTTTCGATTTCGGCAGTCATTCATAGAGTGAATCGAATAGCCTTATACGAAAAATTAAATGCTACATTAACAGATACGAGGGAACGTTATTATCAGATATGGAACCCCTGGTTAAACTGTTCTCAATCCCCTAATTTGCAATACTTTCTATCCCTCTGAAGGGAAGCCTTAGGCACTAGGAGGCCCTCCGCATGCCCTTACCCCCTCCATTCCCCTCCCCCTTCCTGACCGGGAGGGTCCAGAAGGCTACGCCTTCTTTACTAAATACGGATTGTTTGAAACAGTTCGTGTTCAGAAATGAGTCCACACTATGCAAAGATTGTTCAATTTATTGTTTGACATTATTTTCTTAATATGTTCATCGTTACATTGAAAATTGTAAAATGTTTTACATATCTAGTCTGTATTTGTATACTTTTCGTATGCATTTCTTCTTGTTTCTTGCCATCAACCCAATAAATACTATTTGAAACTAAAAATGATTTTTAGTTCAAAATGAGTATAATGCAACAATAAAAAATTGCCCCCAAAGATGTATATAACCTTTAACTGTTACATATAGAGATGAGTGAACTTCCTGAAATTTGTTTCAGTCTGATTTGATCAACATTGCCAACAGATTTGATATAGTCCAATCAAGGAGTAGAAACATCTCAAAGATGATCAAGACAAATGGGAGTCCCCCCACGGCTAAATGTCAAAGGGTATGAAACTCTGAATACTAATGACAATGCAAACATTTAGTTTTTACTTTTTTAATAAATTTGCAAACCTTTCTAAAATTTTGGTTTTCACTTTTTTATTATTGGTTGAGTGCGGATTGATGGGGAAAATTGTTTTTTTATTATAGCACAAGGCCATAATATGACAAAATGTGAAAAAAGTGAAAGGGTCTGAAGACTTTCTGAACACGTTGTAGCTGAGATTAATTTCTCACATAGTATAGCAGATTGCACTGCTAGTGTTAAAGGGCTATTCTGGTTATATTAGCAGGATAGATTATTAGATCTGTGGGGGTCTTACTGTTGGGACCCTCAACAATCACAACAACCATACTCCATACAACATCAAGCCCCCGAAATGAACAGAGCCGATGGCCAGGCATTCGCACAGCCACTCCATTCATTTTTATCGGAGTTCCGATAGAAATAAATGGAGCAGCTGCATTCCTGCCCAGCTAGCTGCCTTGTTCATTTCAGGCACTCCACCAGGGCCAGGGTCCAGTTCTTGTGTTCAGTGGGGTTCCTAGAGATAGTTACCCCACCAATTTACTAGTTTTTCTCTTTCCTGTGGATAAGGGATAACTTCATATAACCAGAATACTCCTTTAAAGGGAACCTGTCATCAACTTTATGGTGACCTCACTGAGGGCAGCATAAAGTAGTGACAGAAATGCTGATTTCAGAGGTGTGTCACTCATGAGCTAGATGTAAGTGGTTGCTGAGAACCAGCATCATAATCATTGCAGCTCAGGCCTTGAAAAGAGTCAAATCTACCTGAGAAGAGTCATGGTTATTCATAATCTCCTGCACTCCACACCATCTGCTGATGATTGGCAGTTCTCTCCTAGGCAGAAAGGGAGAAAACTAGGTAGAAGCCTGTCAATCATCAGCAGGTGGGCAGAGAGAGCAGAAATTCATGAATAACCAGGACTCTTCTTAGATGGCCGTGACTTTTTTCCAGGCCTGGTCTGCAATGTTTGTGATGTTGGTTCTCGGCAACCACTTACATTTAACTTATAAATGACAGACCGCTGAAATCACCTGTCTCTACTTTATGCTGTGATTAGTATTGGCAGCATAAAGTTGATGACAGGTTCCCTTTAAAGCCATAACCCTTTTATTTTTCTTTGCCAGCCATATGAGGGTTTGATTTTTGCAGGAGTTGTAAATTTTAATGCTACTGTTTTGGGGTTCATATAATTTACTGATTAAATGTTATGTAATATTTATGGTGTGATTAAAAAAAAAACAATTCTGCCATTGTTTTTTTTTTCATCTTACGTGTGGAATAAATAACATATTACCTTTATTCTGCAGCTCAGTGTGATTACACGAGCAGACAACGGAGAGCACACTTCACTGGAACACTAGCACACTAGGAACCTAAAGCTCAGGCACCTCCATACCGGGGAAGCTGCCTAAAATACCAAAACGACTGCCATCCATTGGCGATGTAAGCCCTTGGACGATTTGAAAGGCAAAGAGCAAGCTTGCGCCATAGAGAACATGCCAGAATACCTAGCAGAAAATGCACAATTCACAGCGTATACTGTCAAGGATGCCAGTGGCTGGGAGAGCTGCCAGCAGGAGAACAAGGCCGGCTCGTGGCAGGGTGAATAGCATAGTGTCCATATCTGGAGAGGAGTGCTCAGTGGGCAGAGACCACCGGCATACCAAGCAACATTAAATTAACTTTTTAGTAATTAACCCTTTGGAATAGTCACCTGGACACTGCACTTGTACCCCCATCAGTTCTGTTTACGCGATCTAATGTACTCATTGTTTATAGGACTGCAGGAAATAGCCAACAACTGTACTCACCTATCTGGCAGTCCCATGGAGTATTATTGGAGTGGCAGGGAACATGCTCAACCTGCTGCTTCATCAGTTCAGGGGAATGAACGGGAGTTCTCTTCTCAGGATCTTTGGTGGCTCTTTGGAGAGAAGATGACTTCAAAACTTTGTAGCATCTCTTTAGTTTACATAGCCTGTTACTGATGTCGATTAAAAGGGATAACTTACACGGTACCTCCATAAGTAATTGAAAGTGGAAAAGAATTTCAATTCGAAATCTGCCTGCATATAATTTAGAGTAGACTGTTCTACCCCACTGATTATAGATACAGATTTTTGCAGGTTACATTCTGCATGGATCAACTTTAATCATACTATGATCAATCACAACATTAAAACCACTGACAGGTGAAGTGAATAAGTTTGATCATCTCATTGCAGTGACCCAGAAGCCACTGCTAATAATAGGGTTTTACAAATTTTATGTTTTATAATGTATGGTTAGGTTTAAGAATGAGCAAATTAATTCTACTGGTTTATGATTTGTTTGAAATTTCTCAAAACGTTCGGAAAGAGAGAAAGAAAGAAAGAGAGAATGCCCAGTATACTACTCTGTGTTTCTCAGCAGTATATATGCATTGTCTTGGGAGTACTCTTTCATGGCAAAAGCCCTTTATCAGAGCAAAGTAGATGAAAACAGCTTTTCTAGCTGCAACGTATTGGGACCTCTGGGTTGGTACTATTATGGATACCAGTTAATATATGTGGTGACTACTGTAGGCAGGACAATGCTCCTCCTGATTTCTTATTCAAATATATGCAAATTATCATGTCTAGCATTAGATAGGCTTAGAAAAACTAATTTGAATATCTTTCCTAGAAACCTAGAGGGCCATTGCCCTACCTACAGTTCTGCATACACGTACTTTGCATACTAGGCACTTTCCATAATGAAACAATACTGACAAAATGTTCACCAACTACCCTTGCAGTATGACTACAGCCACAACTGAGTGCTAGCATCAGCACTCCATAATGAGAAAGAGTAAAGTCAGAAAGGAAGCTGGTGGATGTGAGCAGTTCCTGTGAAGGAGAGGAAAGATTGCTTGTATCTTTAAAAAGAGACCCATGTAGGATCACCATAGTAGCCATCTCCTATACACAGCCTTTGGAATAAGCCTACTCTGTGAAACATTCGGAAAATATAACCTAGCCGACCTGGTCATTGTGCTCCACATCCAATCTGAGCCCCCGTTCTCCTGTCTTGCATGCTGCTGCTTACCTAACATCAAGAGCAACCCAGCCACCACCAGGCAGGAGACCCCAAATTCCAGGTTGTACCCTAAGGGGAAGAAGGGTTGGGCTCCTCAAAGCACTGCACTCCCAGCTTGGGAAAGCCCTGGAGCAGGACTACCAACCATTAGGACTACAACCAACCTCATAGCCATCCAACACTACTCCCATCCTCTCCAGCTGCAAGCCCCTCCCCCCAGAAACTGCAAGCACCTTCAGGCCTTCAGGCTATGGAACCTGTCAAGGGTTGGAATACACTAGTCAGCAAACGAACAGTCAGTTTTTTAAGTTGATGTGTTTGATGCAAGAAAGGGGGCAAATGTAAGGATCTGAATAACCTCCAGGTCTTGTGAAGTATTTCTGGTATGCAGTGGTTAGTACCTACCAAAAATGGTCCAAGGAAAGACAACCAGTAACAGGGTCAATCCAACATTTGAGCTACTGTAGTACAAATTGCTTAAAATGTTAATGCTGGCTATGATAGAAAGGTGTCAGGATATACAGTGCATCACTGCTTGCTGCATTAAACATTTTACAGACAAGGCCCTGTTTCATGTTATCTGCATTCCCTAATGGCAGTGGCCTCTTTCAGCAGGATAATGTGCCCAGCCACACTGCAAAAATTGTCCACAAATGGTTTGAGGAACATGAAAAAAAAGTTCAAGTGGATGACTTGGGTTACAAATTCACCAGATCTCATTCTTATCCATAATCTATGGGATGTTCTGGGAAAACAAGTCTGGTCCATGAAGTCCCCAAATCTTAAGGCTGTAAAGAGAAAGGAGCTCAACATTTTTTAATAAAGACCAACTAAAAATGATTTTTAGTTCAAAATGAGTATAATGCAACAATAAAAAATTGCCCCCAAAGATGTATATAACCTTTAACTGTTACATATAGAGATGAGTGAACTTCCTGAAATTTGTTTCAGTCTGATTTGATCAACATTGCCAACAGATTTGATATAGTCCAAATAAATTTGATCTGAATCTAAAGTGACCTTGTTGCCCTGAAATGTCATGTATGACACTCTGGGGTCTACTATGACTGTACCCAAAACAATAGATGCAAACATAATATATGGACTAAGCCCTCACTCTAATTATAATGATTTTAGTGCGTTATTTTCCGTGACTTTATAAATGTAAAATCTCATCTCTAGTTATCTATAATATTTTTGTTGGCTCTCTTGACATACCTGCTTTATTAAAAAGTTGTGCAGTGTCATGCAACTGATGACCTAGGGGTTGCAGTGTAATTATTGCTGTACACCCACTCACTTGAATAGACAGTGTGCACTGTGCAGGTAATCACTGAAGAGGACGCAGCAGAAGATTAGGTCTTCTGGTTTTTAGTATCATAGAGCAGATTGTACATTAGAACTTTCTGTGATGTACACATGTATCCAAGGCCAATCAGAAAGTGTCAAGGGGTTGCTAGGCAACTAGCACAATGTATAGAATATGTTAAATATGGATGAAAAGAGGAAAATTGTGTAAAAGTGTTAATCTTTTAAAGGTGTGGATCCCCACCACCACCACTTGGGCAGAGTTGCTAAGGGAAGCACACTTAATTGCTTCCCACCGCTGGGTCTCAGCTTCTTTGCTCCCCTGCCTCAGGTATCTCACTCAGATCCCCCCGCTGTCAACTTCTGCTTTGACACGGCTGCTGTCAATTGCTGGCCACAGTGGTGACCTACTCATCTTGGGTCATATCAATTGGTCATGTGATGCAAGCAGTGGCTGCAGCAGTGTCAAAGCGGATTTTGATAGCAAAGGATGCAAGTGAGACAGCCGAGATCAAAAGTGAAGGACTCAGGATCCAACAGTGGGAAATAGATACATATGCTTCCTTTTGCAGGATTGCCAGGGAAAGGAGGAGGGGCCGACCCTTTTAAGTTGCAATCAGTTTCTAGACAATAGTAATATTGCAGGACTCCTAAAATTTGAATTCCAAATCGCAAGGCATCTTAAACCACCTAAATATACAGAAGCTTTGCTTAATATGCAAATTTGCTGTAACCCCATCTATTTGTAGTCCAGTTCCAGGGACAGTCCTGCAAAAAATTGTACAGTTGGGTGGTATTCAAGAATAAAAGGAGGAATTGCGTATTTGCCAACAGTCCATTTTGCAGGGACTGTCCTTAATTTTCAGAGACAGTCCCTGCAAATTCATGCTGTCCTGTGCCAAAAATGGGTGGGGCTTATGTAAGCCCAACCAAAAAAAATGAGGTCCTGTCCAGTTTATAGCCATTCCCGAATCTATTTGTCTCTAATTTACTAGCTGCAAGGTTGCAAAGTATGGAATTGACTTACTTTCCAGATGCTGGTCACAATCTATAGTACAGCAAGTTGCAAATTTTTGTGAAAATCTGTGTTTTGGCTTTTATATGCCAGAAAACTGGTTTAAATGGATTAGTAAATCATCCCTTTCATGGTGACAGAATTCTTCCGGTCATTGCAAAACACATACAGGTTTTTTATAGGTGTGTATTTCGTGATATGGGGACTTTTAAAGGGGTTGTCCCACAAAACAATATTCTACAGTTTTCAAACCAGCACCTGGATCTGAATACTTTTGTAAATCCATGTAATTAAAAACTTTGTATAGCTACTGAGTTATTCAATAAAATGTATCTCTATAGCGTCACTTAATTTGTTATTTGTTTGTCCTGCTCACTGAGAAGGCCGCACATGCTCAGTTTTATCTTTCAACACGCCTCCTGGGCTGTGATAGGGAGAGCATGGACACGCCCACTGAGCTGCAGCAGAAAACACACTCCCCTGAGCTGTCAGTTTGATATAAATCTAGCAGAGCAATGAATGTGGAGATCTCTGGACCCAGGTACAGGGCAGGTTCTAGCTTTGTTAGAAAGAGGTTGTCATGTGCTATATGATGTCTGATTTTTAATTTTTACATTATTCGTGGGATAACCCCTTTAAGTGTCTGTACATTGGACTATTCATTATGTATGGGCATAAAGAATTTTATATCACCCTTTATACTGAGTAATTATAATGAGATTGTTTTTATTTTAACTCCATCTAAATGAATCAGAAGATCTAATGAACATGTTTTTTGCGAGCTTAATACAATATCTTACCTTGTATATTGAGACTGTCAGCAATTAAAGGTGTGACTACAAATGAACATTTATGTGTTGTCTGCCATGTTATGTGACCGCACAACGAGCAGTGCCACAACGCGTCTATATGGTGATGCTAATTTCCTTGTCATCTAGAGTATCGGAATGAACAAAACATCAGTGCTGTTTATCTGTTCTGCTGTGCAGGTGCAATAGAAGCATTGCCAATGTGGCTTCTTTATACTTGTTACAGCTTTCTGTGCTAGCATGGCATGAATTAACTGGTACTAGTAGTAAGAAATGCTTTGACCTCTGGTTTGGAGGAAAACTTTCTAACATGCATATATTAACGTTTCTGCAATTTCCAAAAACCACCAGCTGACTGATGCAAACAGGAGGGATCTTCAGCTAGAAAACAAAAGCTGTAGGGAAACAAAATGCATATTGTGCCTGGATAATACAAAGAATACTGATAATTCCATGCAGTATGCAATTAATGCAGCTACACGGTGAACAAATAGGATACGGCCATACGCTGCTCACATAATGGTGTCACTGTGCACACATAAGACAGCTATATGGTGCATGAAAAATAATGCCTGCAGAGCACAAATAAAACTGCCCTAAATATTAAAGGGGTTATCCGAGACTATATAAAGCCAGGTGCCAGGCCCCTCACAGTGATTATACTTACCCCGCTCCCTGCGCCACTCCTGGTCCCCGCACCGCCGCTGCTGCTTCTCCCTGCACACGTGTAAGCCGTGTACCGGGGTGGGCTCCCCAGGATACAGCGAAGTCACAGACAAGGAAGGAGACTCCAACTCAGATTGACAAAAACAAGATTTTACTAAGTATTTAACATTTGTAGGAAGCAAATACCCCAAGCATATATACATACACTCAGCTAGAGGCTGAGGGACTTGTGTTACACAGCACGGTGCTCTATCAGTGTGCGCCCAGGCTTCTCCACAGTTTTGCCTATCTGCAGGTTATAGTAACCCAGCAGCTATACCTTTTAATACCCTAGTCTCCACGAACAATTCTGTAAATGCGGTTCAGGAGCGCCGGCGGTATAACACAAACGCTTACAAACTTAACCAATCAACACTAAACCTCAGAAAGACTATAACTAGTTGTTTGCCACAGTAAACCCCACTTCTGTAGCAAGGTAGCTTGCAGCCTGCAAACCTCCTGTCTAATCTTCAGGCTTTTACCCAGTAGCTACTGAATTGACGCCAATAACATAATGCGGTGCGTGCACGGTTACCCACTGTGTCTGCACAGTGGGCCTCAGTTCTTTCACTGACCTGGGTCCGTTGGGTACCTTAACTTTCAGAAGTATCTGGTAGAGGATCTCATCCGGCAACCACGCAGTCTCACTGATGCTTCCACTTGTCCTCTCAGCAGGGCTTCTGCTGGTAGTTCTTCTAGTCTGTAATATTGCAACAGTCTCTGTTCCAGATCTCCTTGCAGAGTCTTGCTCCCTTAGGGAATAGTCTCACTTGTAGATCACACTAGGAAACACAGACAGTAGCTCTTTCTCCTCTGCCTCTTTGCAGCACACTCTCAAGATCACTGCCACACACTTCTTCAGTCTGAAGCTCCCTCTGCCGAACAGGATCTCTTGGTCATTGCTCCAGGGAGCTATAGTCTTTCCTGTGGTAAACAGTGACATCTTTTGGCCAACAATGAAATGTCAGTTTAATAACAACTATATTTACAGGAACAGGTGCATTCACAGAATGGAGGCTGTTCCACCACCTTACACATGAATGAAAACATCCGGTGTCGGGGGGAGCAGCCAATAGCAGGCGGGGACGAGTCTCCCTAGTATCGCTGGTGACGCTAGGGAGGCCCGTCCCCACCTGCCACTGGCTGCATCCCCCCATCACCGGATGTTTTCATCTCTGCACGGTTAGAAACAGCAGCGGTAGTGCGGGGACCAGGAGCGGCACAAGGATCGGGGACTGAGGTAAGTATAATCACTGTGAGGGGCACATGGGTGGGGGCTTTATATAGTCTCGGATAACCCCTTTAAGCCAGTGGCATACCGCCAATGGCGGCAGACCATGCCATGGCTATGGGGCCCGTGAGGTTGGGGGGCCCAGCAGGGCTGAATGGCCCCGCCCCCTCAATTCCTAGTCTTAGGTATCCCCCACTTCTCCTATACGTCTCCTCACCCCTGCAGTCCAGTGTAGGTTTTCTTACCCCTGCAGTCCAGGGATAGATCTCCCCCTTCTTCTGTAGGTCTCTTTACCCCTGCAATCCAGGGATAGATTGTGCTGTGGGTTAAAGGACCTTCCTGACGTCATCAGCCCATGTGACCAGTGGGGGAGAAGCCAGAGGAGCAGAGAGCTGTGTTCCTGTACGGAGAGGAGCCAGGCTGGAGTTTGGTGAGGCCTAGCTGTGTGTGTGTCTGTCCCTGTGTGTGTGGTGTGTGTCTGTCCTTGTGTGTGTGTCTGTCCCTGTGTGTCCTTGTCCCTGTCTGTGTGTGTGTGTCTGTCCGTATGTTTGTCTGTTTGTGTATGTGTCTGTCTCCCCCGTGTGTGTGTGTCCCTTTGTGTGTGTCTGTCTGTCCTCCTGTGTCCCTGTGTGTGTCTGTCCCCCTGTGTGTGTGTGTCTGTCCTTGTGCATGTGTGTGCGTCTGTTCCTGTGTGTCCTTGTCCCTGTCTGTATGTGTGCCTGTCCGTATGTGTGTCTGTTTGTGTATGTGTCTGTCCCTCTGTGTGTGTGTGTCCCTTTGTGTGTGTCTCTCTGTCCTCCTGTGTGTCTGTCACTGTGTGTGTGTGTGTGTCCATGTGTGTGTGTGTGTCCGTGTATGTGTCTGTCCCTCTGTGTGTGTGTGTCCCTTTGTGTGTGTCTCTCTGTCCTCCTGTGTGTCTGTCCCTGTGTGTGTGTGTGTGTCCCTGTGTGTGTGTGTGTCCGTGTGTGTTTGTCCCTGTGTGTGTCACCGTCACTATGACCACAGTGTTCCTATGTCTTGAAGCAGCTGCAGCAGGACGTTCTGTGGGGGCAAGAAGAAGACGGAAGAGGAGACAGCGCCGCCAGCATGGAGTCCATGGGAGAGGCACAGGGAGACATACTAAGGACGCAGGTAACACTACCACATGATTTACACTAGTGTTATCTGTGGTTTTACATAGGACTGCAGGTAACACTACCACATGATCTACACTAGTGTTATCTGTGGTTTTACATAGGACTGCAGGTATACATACACACACACATTTGTGTCTATGGTGGGACATTCTGTGTCTGTAGGATGGTTGCTGCTATTAAAGCCATATAATATATCTATCTATATATATAAATATATATATATATATATATATATATATATATATATATACACATATATACAATATACAGTTACAATAATTGTACTTTATATTTGGGTGGGGGGCCCAGTTCTGGGATTCGCTAAGGGGCCCCTCGATTTCTATGTACGCCCCTGCTTTAAGTCCAGAAATATAATCTAGTTCTTGGGTAATTGTAAAAGTACTATATAAAGGGGAAAATAAGGGCATGGAGTTAGTGAATAGTTCCATACAGATCCTTATTGCGGTGTACAATACTGTCCACATAACACTGTCATAATGTTCACATTTTTGTGGAAATAAGATCCCCACATAACTATATTTCATAGAACCTACATAATGATGGGAAAAGAAAGAAAGAAAGAAAGAGAGAGAGAGAGAGAGAGAGAGAGAGAAAGAAAGATTTAACAAGGAGAGGAAAAGAGAAAAAAGTATAAAAATAAAAAGAACAGCGAGAATGAGAGAAGAAAAGAAGTAAATGTGAGATAGAAGAAGTATAAGAGGTAGAATAAGAGAGGAACATGAAGAAGAAATATGAGAGAGAAGAAGAATACAACCAAATTCTGGTTTATTGTGCACAAACATCTGTAAGAAATATAGGCCTGGGTCAAAATGGCTGCCTGCATATTGAGTCAAAATGGCGTCCATGGGCTCATCAGTATGCATGGGTACACTGTTTACATGTGGCGTTGCTTCAAGGGACTCACAGTCTGGTGTTTTCTTACATATGTTAAACTAGGGGTGAGGACAGCTGTTTTCTCGTTATTGGTTGCAAATGAGGATGTCTCCAACCTGATAATAGAGTCAGGATGTCCATTGTGAGCAACTGCCTTCATTTGAGAATGCGAGAACCTAAGATTTCCTGATCAGGAACAAGACTGGGCAACTGCTCATTGGTGGAGAGTAGACCAGATTGGGGTATAATAATAGGGGTTGGACAGGAAGTAGGGGGGAACACACAGGAGGAACACACAGGAGGGACACACAGGAGGAAGACAGGAAGGAAAAGCTGTGGGCAGGAGGCTGGGGACTGAGGAGAGGCAGTGGGCAAAGAGGCCGGGTGTGGTAACTATATTGTTATATTATTGGTTATGTGTAATATTTGGTAACTGTAATATTGAAGTTTGTGTTCATTGTATTGTATTAATATATAGTATTTCTTTCTGTACCCTTCATTTGTCCCATATCAGTTCATTAACAGCTCCATAAACTACATTTCTCAGTATACAATATACCCGTTTTTATGCACTCGCTCGTGTTTCTCATTTGTTGCACCTAAACTACGAATCTAACCCAGTAAGAGGGTGGGGATTATATATTTCTATATTTATTTATAGTTATATATAATCGAAATTTCTTACATTTTGGCAAGCCAGCCAGGAGTTTAGCGTTGCAATTGTGGGGTTCATCTGTGAGTGTAAATATTGTTTATTGGGAAATTGGTTTTGTATTTGTTAATTTTTGTTGTGAAAAGTTTCAAAATTTGGTGTGCGCACATGGAGTGTTTCTTGGGTAAAATTGCTAAAGTCAAGAATACTAAGGTGCTTGTAAGTGTGATGGAGGGATCTGGAGATCCTTGGATGCAAGCAAGAAGTTTTGTGACTGAGGCAATAGTGAACAAGAAATACTCAAAATATGAGGGAAAGTATGCTCTAGTTTTTGCTGCCTGCTGGATAGCAGAACAGTATTCAAAGCTGAAGGAGCAAAATGAGATTTTGCACAACAAAGTTGAATGTTTAGATGAACTGTGTGGGAGTGTAAGAGAGCAGAAGGAAAATTTAGAACATAATGTAAATGTGTTGAACAAGGAAATGGGAATGTTAAAAATGTCTGCTAAAAGTGTTGCTGCTATGTCCGTTAGCAACCAGCTACTTGTAGCAGAAAATAAAGTGTTAAGAGCTGAGAATGAGCAGCTTCATGAAAGGCTGAAGGCAGCAGACGGCCATATTGTTAGGCTGACTGCTTCCTCCAACATGGAACGGGCTGATACTTTGAACTCTGAAAAGTGTGTGTCCAAAGTAGGTGAAAAATGTAACAGTAATGGTCAGATATCTGCTGTTAGCCATAAGCCTACAGAGTCTTTCAAAGAGTCTAAACCAAGACCAATTAAGTGCTTTTCATGTGGTTGTCTGGGGCACATTACAAAGTATTGTCGAGTTTCTGTTAAGGAAAGACAGGAAAGGCACAATAAGGTAAAATGTTTTGCATGTGGACACTTAGGTCACATAGCAAGATATTGCCCCGGGCAAAAAGAAAGACACTGGAATCAGCTGAGAATGTGTTATAATTGTGGTAAAGCAGGACATATCGCTAGGAACTGCTACACTGCAAAGGGTGAAGTGAAAGGTCAACAGCTACAAGAATATGGGCCAAAAATGGAAGGAAAAGAGAGAGAAATTCCTTCCTCAAGGTGGGGATTTAGGAGATGGCAAAGTGGCCACAATAGACGTTCCCACAGAGTCCCATATCAGGTAGTTATGGCCCAAAACCACAAGTATGATGATACATGGCTGATTTCTCAAAATAAAGGCCCTGTAACTTGTGTTAAAGAGGAGAAGGGAAGTCTTCCCAAGTGAACCTCTCTTAGAGGTTTTGTTTTGTTTTATTAATGTGTGAAAAGTTTTGTCTTACAGGAAAAAGTAAAAGGGAAAAGGAAATTCCAGACTTTTGGCCATATTAACTTATTTTTCTTTGTAGGCAAAACTAAATTTTAGAGGACCTTATCATATTTTGCATTTTTTTTTTAAATCAGATGCTTTTTATTAAAATTTTCACATACAAAGATATACAACAACATACCCCTCAAACCCCCACCCCCACAGTCCCCTTATCCCCCCCCCCCGGCAAAGCATCCCACCATTAGCATATTGAAGCAAGGTTGGTACAGAAGAGAGAGACATCATAAACAATGAGGGCAAGCCTCTAAATCTTAGTGTATGGTCAGATGACTAAATTCTAAATTTATTTTTTTCTTTGTTTTATTTTCCCCCAAACACCTGTACTGTTAGCTGGTGTTACCCAATATTACCAGCTGAATGAATGAGATAGTTGGCATTGTGAGGCTAATGTAGGTGGGGATCTCTTTTGTTATTAGTTTTGGTAGGAGTCACACCTTCCTTTATGGATGTAACAGACTGTAAACAAGGCTTAGTCTCCGTTACACAATGGTGTGCAAATGGTGGCAGATATTTTTTAAACGTTTTCTTTCGCATCAGTCTCACTGGCAACTTGATAAATTGATTTTTTTAGCAGATTGCATGCTCCTTCAATACCAACAAAGACAAATGGTGAACTAATGGTATAAGAAGCAGCCTTCAATCTGAATTTTTATTTTTACTTGTTTGTCTTCTTTGTGGTATTTTATGTCTGTTAAAATAAGATACACACACTTGTATCATAATCCATAGTTCACCAAAGAGCTATGAAAACTTTTTTTCTCTTTCTTTTCTTTCTTCATTTGAAATATTAACACTCATCTATGGTATGGTTTTATGGTTTGCACACAATTTTGGGCCTCATAAGGTCTACATAAGGTCTCACCAGGTCTCTCCTGCCCTGCTTTAAAATGGTTTTATTCTATTTATTATTTTATGGATAAACTTGGAACTGATAAAGAAGTACTGAGACATAAGTGAATTGTTCAGCTTTAATAATTTGAGGTTATATACCCTAATTTTGGGTTTGAGTAGTAATGTTTCTGAAGCCACTGGTAAAAAGTCATATCTTGCACCCAAACGTTTTGTTATGAGCCATGTGAATTATGTCTACATTTCTGCTCAAACCTGGAACATGTGACTGCTACAGCAAAAGCAAGCAACAAACTGTCCCATGTATGTGCTTTCTGTAATGGACTTAAAGGTCTTTAATGGACTGAGGACTGTATATGGACTCAATGGTGTAAGTGGCACCTAATGGACTCATGGAAAGGAATAAACACAGTCATCAGAGATCCAAGCAGATGACCAGCAGAGGACTGTATTCTCAGAACCGGCAAAGGAGCCACAGACGTCTGGGAGCTCAGTGTGGACAAGCAAAACTTGCAACAGGGCAGCGGTCACCAGCGAATCAAAGAACAGATGGTGTGGACTGTGTTCTTATATGAAAGAAAGAAATATGTTTTTGTTTGTGTGGTGTAAGATATAAAAAGTGGCTAAAGGAACATATAGAAATATGAAATGTCTGTGAATAGATTAAGATACAAATTTAACTTCACAGAACATAATGATGGTTGTCAGCTCAAGAGTGTCTCAGTAAATCTTATCACTTCCAACAAAAGGTATCAACCCCTCCCCTTCAGAGCAAAATATGCAATTGTTGTCATCATGTATTTTATTTCTTTATTGTTTAGAGGGCTCATTCCTCTGAGATTCATTCGCCCTCTAGGTGGGGATATGTAAGAAATATAGGCCTGGGTCAAAATGGCTGCCTGCATATTGAGTAAAAATGGCGTCCATGGGCTCATCAGTATGCATGGGTACATTGTTTACATGTGGCGTTGCTTCAAGGGACTCACAGTCTGGTGTTTTCTTACATATGTTAAACTAGGGGTGAGGACAGCTGTTTTCTCGTTATTGGTTGCAAATGAGGATGTCTCCAACCTGATAATAGAGTCAGGATGTCCATTGTGAGCAACTGCCTTCATTTGAGAATGCGAGAACCTAAGATTTCCTGATCAGGAACAAGACTGGGCAACTGCTCATTGGTGGAGAGTAGACCAGATTGGGGTATAATAATAGGGGTTGGACAGGAAGTAGGGGGGAACACACAGGAGGAACACACAGGAGGGACACACAGGAGGAAGACAGGAAGGAGAAGCTGTGGGCAGGAGGCTGGGGACTGAGGAGAGGCAGTGGGCAAAGAGGCCGGGTGTGGTAACTATATTGTTATATTATTGGTTATGTGTAATATTTGTATAATAAATATAGGGTGTGCATTTAAAACGTAACATTTACTAGATATCTTTAAAAATTTTGCCCACAATAGTACAATAATAATAATATAGTGCTCACATGAACCAGTGCAATATAAGGGAATGCAACCTTACCACTTTGCATGGACACGTATATACAAGTATAGAAAAGAAACAAGGGTCTGACCTAGGGGTACCGGGTCTCTAACCACTGAGTAGCCCTGTGCACATATTAGCTACATACAAATGGAATATAGCACTCCATGGTCAGCCATACCATTTTCCTAGACTGTCCCTCTCTCTGTCCCTGAAAAAGACAGATGACTGCCCGATAATTCGTCAGAGATAGAGGTTTAGGGATCCCTCGTACTAGAGAAAAGGAAAAGAAAGAAGTCTCAACGCGTTTCCTTGGCAATCACGCCAATTCATCAGGGGACAGATATTCACAAGTGGTTGTAGCAGGGCCAGCGCTGGTACTCCATCTGGATTCCCCACATGGGTCCGGATGAGCCCCAGTGTTTGGCTCTAATCCGGCAGTGAAGGTGAGACATGTAACATCCACATGTCTATGGATGTGGATGTTACATGTCTCACCTTCACTGCCGGATTAGAGCCAAACACTGGGGCTCATCCTGACCCATGTGGGGAATCCAGACGGAGAACCAGCGCTGGCCCTGCTACAACCACTTGTGAATATCTGTCCCCTGATGAATTGGCGTGATTGCCAAGGAAACGCGTTGGGACTTCTTTCTTTTCCTTTTCTCTAGTACGAGGGATCCCTAAACCTCTATCTCTGACGAATTATCGGGCAGTCATCTGTCTTTTTCGGGACAGAGAGAGGGACAGTCTAGGAAAATGGTATGGCTGACCATGGAGTGCTATATTCCATTTGTATGTAGCTAATATGTGCACAGGGCTACTCAGTGGTTAGAGACCCGGTACCCCTAGGTCAGACCCTTGTTTCTTTTCTATACTTGTATATACGTCCCATGCAAAGTGGTAAGGTTGCATTCCCTTATATTGCACTGGTTCATGTGAGCACTATATTATTATTATTGTACTATTGTGGGCAAAAATTTTTTAAAGATATCTAGTAAATGTTACGTTTTAAACGCACACCCTATATTTATTATACAGATTAATTAGCGTGGGTTGTATTCTAGCACCCTTTATCCAGGTGCATGTTGAAATTGGATTGTGATTTGAGTATTTTGCTATGTGTAATATTTGGTAACTGTAATATTGAAGTTTGTGTTCATTGTATTGTATTAATATATAGTACTTCTTTCTGTACCCTTCATTTGTCCCATATCAGTTCATTAACGCCTCCATAAACTACATTTCTCAGTATACAATATACCCGTTTTTATGCACTCGCTCGTGTTTCTCATTTGTTGCACCTAAACTATGAATCTAACCCAGTAAGAGGGTGGGGATTATATATATTTCTATATTTATTTATAGTTATATATAATCGAAATTTCTTACACATCTGACACAAAATATCACATTTGATTTTTGACATGAGCCAAAAAAATTGCATTCTGCCTTGCTCGTTGAGGGGGCGTGGCTGAGGGGGGAAAATGGATGTGTCTTAGCAGGAATGGCATGCAGGGGTGGATTGGCCATAGACCTTACAGGGAAATTTCCCGGTGGGCCGATGGCCAGGAGGCCGCCTGAGCCCTCCTCAAGGCCGGCCAGTGGAAGTTTTTGGGGATGTATTTTGTGCTACTGGCAGTATATTGTGATGGATGGTGGTATTTGGATCTGTTGGGGTGGTATAATGTGCCACAATATGGTATAGTTGACTGTTGTAGTAGAGTATTGACTACAAAATGGGGCCACTTTTAGTATTTTTTCCAGGGCCACTTTACGTTCCCAGTCCGCCCATGATGGCACGTGTCATAAAATGGCACAAAATTCAGTCACGTAGTACGCCAACCAACAGTTAGTGTAAAGTGAGACAAAAGCATCTAGCCATGCAACCTATGTATTGCAGTACCTCAAAAGGACTTCTGCAAAGGGTTAATTACCATTGATAGTTAAAGTAACGGTTCTTGAGTTAAATGTTGTAATTTGTTATGTATATGTACTTAATGACATTGTACAGACAACATATGGTTTACAACTTGGCAAATTGTGTTAGGTTGTCAGAAGATGGACTAGGTCCGCCCCCTAACTGTTGCTGAGAGAGTCTAATCTGATGCAGCCTGGAGAGAAGATGTGTCTGTTCAACTTCCTGCACTAGACCCAAGTTCAAAGAACTTTAACTCTAACTCTACAAATGCCCAGATAGTGGCCATACAAAAGTACTCCAGAGAGAAAGACAGACCAGACACAAGTCCGTCCATTGGACTCATACAACAAGGTATTGTGCTCCTATATGGCAGAAAGGCTTTACTGCTGTGGAAGGGATTATTGCCAAAGCATCCCCCATACTTTGAAATGGATTGGCCACCCATTCTGCACCCTTCAGTTTAGGAATTGCAGAAGGACATAACAAGAACCATGCAAGCCTGTAGTTCTGGTGAAAGACTGAAACATGTCTTTAGAGAGTACTATAACCACCATCATTGTTGCTGTCCATACGCTGCTATTTAGAGAATATTGCACTGTAATATATTGTGGAACTGTGCCTGCTGCTATTTTTAGTATAATCCCTATCATCAAGTTAGTAAAGACAGACTTTAGTTATTACAACCAACAAGTCTGATTATTGCCTGCAACATCCACCGGTCTGGCCTTGCACCCAGCAAATCACCCAATCAAGGGCACCCCAATCAAAACCAGACAGGAGTGCCAATACCAGAGTGTGTCCCGAAGTAAAAAAGGGTGCACCTTCCACTCACTGCACGGCCCTTGGGAGCACCAGAGAGTGGATCACCACTGTGATCTGTACTACGACCATCCTCAGAGCCACAACTACCAATCCCATCGTCCACCTACCCCCCAGCCGTCTGCCATCCAGCATGAGCCACTGTAATAGATTTGGCATATCTTTAGATCAGAGGTGCACCACCAATGAGGCCAGGTGAGGTGATCGCCTCAGGCAGCACCAGGTAGGGGCAAGAGGCGGGCAGCAGAAGAGCCATGGGCAATGAGAGCCTTCATTGTGGCAAAGGGGTAAGGTTAAAAAATTGGCATGGGGGGGAGCTTTTCAGTTTTCTCTTCAGGCAGCAAAAAGGCTAGGTGCACCCATGCTTTAGGTTAAGTTTATTTTGTCAGTATTTTGGACAGGACTTGTAAATCTGCCTCAATAGAGAAGAACAAGAAGAGAGAGGGATAGAGATGAAAAAGAGGAATCTGATGAGAGAGAAGGCAAGATGAAGAAGAAGAAAGTGGAGGAGGAAGAAGAAAAAAAAATAAAAGATAACAAAGGTAGTGAAGAACAAGAAGAGGGAGGGATAGAGATGAAAAAGAGGAATCATATGAGAGAGGAGGCAAGATGAAGAAAGTAGTGAAGAAAGAGGAGGAAGAAGAAAATGAGAGGTAAAGAAGGTAGTGAACAAGAAGAGGAAGAGAAGGAGAAGAAGACAGAGAAAGCAGGACAAGAAGAAGATCTGCTAAACAGCACTTCAGAGATGTCTGCAGGCAGAATTTATTTGGACTTCCTTTCCAACGCCATCTGTCTGAGGTCCCTTCAGCATGCTGCTTTGTGCTTTCCTGATGTCTGGAGAGACGATTTGCTTATGGCAACGTGTATTTTGTATGTTTAATAATGAAATAGTAACATTTATCGGAAGATTATTTACCCAGGATGGCAGCAGGAATAATAATGTAAAGTAAATACAACCAATGAGATTCATTATGGTTCAGTTGTAATTATCATCTCAAGTAAACAGAATCTGTACTTAGGGGGCAGCTTGGGCTCCACATATTAATTATAGCACCCACAGCCCAGGAACGTTATCTGAATCTTGATATTCTCATTTCTACATGCCAGATGTAAAATTAATTTTAAAGGGAACCTGTCACCTGATTTTGGGCCACTAAGTAACCATTATGTTGTTATGCAGCAGAGGTGTAGGGTCCGAAACCTCCCCATAGGAAACCCATCAGTTCTCTCAAAGAATAGTAAATGAAACCCAAACATATCGGGAGAAGAAACCAGGACTCCTCTCCAGCAGCCTCAGGTGGACGTGCGCTGTCCTAATGGAGCAATTCAGTTTCATTTACTATTCTTTCAGGGGGACAAATTGGTTTTCTAAGGGCAGGTCTGGGACCCTAAATCCCTGCTGTATAACAGCAAGCTGTGTTTATGGGCCACAAACCGGGTGACAGGTTCCCTTTAAACTAGTACTATTCATGTATGTTAATAATGCTAATATTATACACTATAGAGCGGGATTTTTGAGTTTGATTTGAGTCAATTTTCAGCATGTGTTCTTTGATAAATTTGGTGCATCTATAAACTTAATGGGAGTCTTTCACCTGTTTTTCACCAATATAACTAAGAGCACTGCCCCACAGAAGATTGCAGACACATCCCAGACATACCTGTGTGCACTGTGTGTCTGTATTACATGTCACATCCCAGACATACCTGTGTGCACTGTGTCTGTATTACATGTCACATCCCAGACATACCTGTGTGCACTGTGTGTGTGTATTACATGTCACATCCCAGACATACCTGTGTGCACTGTGTGTGTGTATTACATGTCACATCCCAGACTTACCTGTGTGCACTGTGTGTGTATTACATGTCACATCCCAGACATACCTGTGTGCACTGTGTGTATTACATGTCACATCCTAGACATACCTGTGTGCACTGTGTGTCTGTATTACATGTCACATCCCAGACATACCTGTGTGCACTGTGTGTCTGTATTACATGTCACATCCCAGACATACCTGTGTGCACTGTGTGTGTGTATTACATGTCACATCCCAGACATACCTGTGTGCACTGTGTGTCTGTATTACATGTCACATCCCAGACATACCTGTGTGCACTGTGTGTGTGTGTATTACATGTCATATCCCAGACATACCTGTGTGCACTGTGTGTGTGTATTACATGTCCAGAAAAGCAATTTTATTCTGCAGGAAAACAGCTCCCAAGTGATTGGTAGCCATTAGAACCTGACCTTGTTTGAAAGCTGGAATTCCAAGCTTTAAAATGATACCAAAATCACAACATTATATCCAGTATATCAGAAGATATATCTGTTAGAAATCAAGTCGGGAGAGAAAGCTGTTTTTAGTTTCACTTACAGCTGGGCACTTGGGAGCTGTTTTCCAGCAGAATAAAAGTGCTTTTCCTGGACATGGAATACAGATACACAGTGCACACAGGTATGTCTGGGATGTGTCTGCAATCTTCTGTTGGGCACTGCTGCTAGTTATATAGGTGGAAAACAGGTGAAAGACTCTTGTGATTGTGTCACTTCAGCAAATAGCATTTATCATGCAGAGAGAGTGAATACCAGGCACTTACTTATGTACAATGATTGTCCATACTGCTTTCTTTGCTGGCTGGATTCATTTTTCCATCACATTATATACTGCTCATTTCCATGGTTCCGACCTCCCTGCAATCCATCAGTGGTGGTCGTGCTTGCACACTATAGGAAAAAGCACCAGCCTATGTGAGCTCTCACAGACCTAGCCACCAGAGAGGCTGCTACTTTTTCCTATAGAGTGCAAGCACAACCACCACTGATGGACTGCAGGGTGAGGCTTAGCGGAAGGGGTGGAGAATTAGTGACCCTCCCCATTTACAATCATTTATACCAAAAAGGTGCCTCTTAATAAACTAGTCGTATATCACGCCAACGCACAGGAGATCAAGACAGAAATGCCAGTCCTGATAAATCTCTCCTGAGCTTTCATATAGTTCTTGTCTTAAGATAGCTGAACTCGAAACTTGGGGCAACTATTGACCTCACAATGGAGAACCTCACCTTGACATTAGACGTTTTGAAAAGATCCAGACGCTGACAGAGCATTTTTTGAGAGTTGTGTTCTAGGAGGTTGGTTTGTCCTCCCTACAATACAAAAAAAGAGTTATTCATTCCATTACACTTTGCTAACCAAGCATGTTCTTCAGTTTTATGATTTGTTTTATTTTAGCCATGCCTGGGTAAACCGACCTTGCACCTCTAGGTGACATAGATCTGCTTGGAGAATTTCAAATGTGAGACCTGCATTGCATATGCATCAGCCTGTTCTTTCTTATTAGAAGCTCTTGTTGTATCTTAGACCGAAATAAAGATATGACTATTAATCAGATAAGGAGGACTACCGGGAATACAATAAACAGGGTATTTTGTGGAGTTACATAGTCTTAAGGTGGCCATACATATTAGTCCATTGTTGGCCAAGAATGTCAGGTTCAGCCAACACTCTGATCTGTATCGGGATCTCAGATCATGTTGGACGAAATTAATATTTTCACCAGATCCTTTGTTCTCCAGTGAGATAGGCCACCGCCAGAATTGTCTGGTACCAGCTTTCTCCGCTCTCCCTAGTTTGGCTGTGCCAAATGTGTAAGCGTAGACAGAAGCCGGGAGGAAGTCAGGAGAGATAGCATTCAGCCAACATCTACTGAATGTGTATGAGTGGCCTTAGTGTTTCATGTGTATCCTACTCAGTCCACCCATTTGGAAATTAGGGAGTTAATGGAAGATCTGAGAGGTTGTTCTTCGGTGTCTGCTGTAGTGTATACACACGTGCACCATGTAAATTATCTAGGTACAGCAGTTTGGATCAGGAATAACACTAGATATTGATTACGGGGGGTTTTTTTGTAATGAGAACCATAATTTCACCGGCAGAATACTGATCTGTCCTTGACAGCATAATTAACCTGGAGACGTTGAGCTTCTGAAAGTATAATTATCACCACTGAAATATCAAAATATCAAAGAATAATGAAATGGAGACACTGAGAGTAGTAACCATAAACGCTCTTTTTACCATTTCTCACTGCATTCTTTATGCATCAACATGTTACAAGTCCAAGATGAATTTTTTGCATTTTGGCCAAAATGCAGCATGCACTTACCAAAGCATTTTTTTTGGGTGGTATTCACTTTGACTCCTCTAGGCTGCTGCTGGACATAGGGTTTTTGGTGTTTTTGAGGGATTTCTTTTAGCCCACTTGCTGGTTGGGTTTTCAGGATTTCCTTAGTATTGAGGACAGGACTTACCACAGGTATTCATTCTGTGTGATATTCTCAAATCATGGCCGGTAGGTGGGCCCTGAGGACTGGAGTTGAAGAACACTGCTTTAAGGTGTGTTGTTTGGGTCAATGGCATTTTGCTCTGGGTCTGGTGTTTTTTTCCTCTCATTGTCTGGTTGCCTTGGCATCCATTTGTTTGTACTGCTTGAATAAACATAAGTGCCAGTGTGCATTGCAGTTTTTAATTACATTTTTGCATGGTGGTTTTTGTACCAAATACCTATGTATTTTCCCCATACTTCTCAATATCTACAAAGAAAGTAAAATTATAGGAAGGTACTGTGAAAAAAACACAAGGTAATAAAACACACCTTATGGGCAAAAACACCTGAAAAAGGCTACAAAAGATGTTGATCAAGTCAAGGTGTTTTTGGGACCAATAAATGCACAACATAAATACTTTGTGTGGCAGCACCTTTGTGGGAATTGAAAAGCATCTGAAAAAATAACTGTATAAAATGTTACAATGAAAATGCTAAAAGCCACATGACTTTTTCAACACAAAAACATATGAAAAATATATAAAGACTGCAATTTTATATGCCAATCTTACAGGGGTTATGCCATAATTGATGTAAAAATATGAAAATCAGACATCATATAGTACATGACAACCTCTCTCTAACAAAGCTAGAACCAGCCCAGTACCTCACGTGGATCCAGAGATCTCCTCATTTATTGCTACTATTGCTCTGCTAGATGTTCTTCAGGAGCTGTGTCCTTTCTGCTGCAGCTCTCTCCCCGTAACCATCACAGCTTCTAACAGTAGGCTGGTGACAGTTGAACAATGGAACTGAGCATGTGCAACCACAGTGATGTTACTGAGGTGGACATAGAAACAAGGGAGAGAACAAACAGCAGGTGGCGCTATACCAGCACCAGAAAACTGGAGTACAACCCCCCTTCTCCTCATGTGTGAATGAAGCCTAAGCTGGCCAACCACTTTTCAGGTTGTAGCTGATCCAAGCAACTGAATGTTACATCTAGAGATAAGCCAATCGAATCCAACAAAGTGGAATTCGATCAGAATTTAAGGATAAATTTGATTCTATGCGAAGCCGAATTTCCTTGTGCTTTGTGTTAGCGAATCGATTTAACCTGAAATAGTGAAAAACAAAAATAAATCATACTTGCCTGATCCATTTGCTTGTGACAGACTGGGCACCACCATCTTGATTGAAGATCTTAGCTGAAATCCCTTGCGTGGTGACGTATGACATCTCCATGGTGGCATCTCAGGCCTCACTAGATTTCAGGCGAGATCTTCAAGCAAGATGGCGGCGACTGGCCCATTGCGAGCAAATGGAGGCGGTAAGTATGATTTAATTTTTTTTTCTGTTAATTTTACACTGTATTATTACTCTCAGATGCCGCGATCATGTATAAATGCGCCATCTGAGAAGTACAATGATGGGGAGCAGCGCTATCTCAGCTCCCTGTCATTGCACCCGCTACTTACAAAAAAATTTGCTTGTCTTTTTTTGGCCTTATAAACTATGTTACTATGTCACAGAGTGATTTTTTTAGTAAAATTCTGCAAAGCAGCCAAATCGAATTTTCCAAAACTTTGCTCATCTCTAGTTATTTCCTCCGTATCTCAATCTCATCATTCAGAGGTTCTCCTAGAAGAAACCTTATTCCGAGGCATTGTCTAATATAACAAGTCCATATTAGCCAAAATTACTGTATGCCATACACTGTGTACCAGGAGAAGTTTCATCAGCACAGAAGAATAAAATTACAAATTTCCGCTTCAAATCAATTTCCATTTTGTGTATAAGGATTTTCCTATATAAAATTCATTGTGGCTTCCATTGATTTCCTTTGAAAACTTACAATGTAGAATACTGTGTATCCATTAGTATCAAGTTTTCGGAGTATAACAAGTTCTATTCAACTCTTCTTATTCCACCAGCGTGGTGGTAAAAGGAAAGAACATTCCTCTCCAGCAGAGCTTGCAATCTCAGGATGACATATTCCACTTGTTAGTTATACAAGTACGCCTCGTGCATGGCCCACCCTACATTTAATTACCGACTCCTTTGCTCGTACAACTCCATGATTAATGCAGGAGGTAGGAACTTTCAGCTCAGCAGCTAATAGAAAATGACTGGCTCTCCGGTGCTAGTGTTCTCCAGGTACTTCCGAGTAATGAAAGGTTGATGTAGGCGAAAAAGCAGGATTCCTCAACTCATTAATTACAACTGCCCAGAGTGGGAAATTTATAATTAAACACTGTTTACTCCCTTTACTTTTGGAAAAAGTAAATTAAAGGTAATTATGAATCTCCTCAGTTCTGTGCTGGGATTTGTAAGGCAGCTGCAGTAGGAGGGTTTACGGCTTGCAGTACTTACTCATAGTCTCGCTGATGTGATGTTAATATGGATCTTTTTAATATCTTAATAAGCCTATACAATCCTCCGATGGCTGCTACTCAATCAAGACGCAGAAATAAGATATTGCCTGCTGAGACGGGATTGTTGCTTTATAGAATGATGTATTGGAGGAAGTGAATTTGCAGTGGGAGATGCATGCTGAGGTTCCTGACTATTTATGGTCCTATAAAAGATCTACACACGGATACAACGTGACTTCTGTTTTATGGATATATTTAGGGATGAGTGAATCGAACTCCACAAAGTGCAATTCGATCTGAATTTCAGGGAAAATTCGATTCGCAGCGAAGCCGAATTTCCGCGAGCTTCGTGATAGCAGATCGATTTTCCCTGAATGGCGGTAAAAAATGTAAAAAATCATACTTACCTAATCCGTTTGAGCGAGAAGAGCTGGCCACTGCTATCTTGTATGAAGATCTTGCACGAAATCCTGTGCGCGGTGACATATCATGTCGCCATGCAAACCAAAGTGATGAAGTCATCTAGGGCTGCACAAGATTTTGCGATAGATTTGAGCGCAACGAGCCGGCCGCGGCCACCCTGATTGAAGATCTCTCACGAAATCTTGTGCGTGGTGATGTATGATGTTGCCATGCCAGCCAAAGTGATGAAGTAATCTAGGGCTGCACAAAATTTTGCAATAGATTTCAGCACAAAGAGCCAGCCGCAACCATCTTGATTGAAGATCTTGCACGAAATTCCGCGTGCGGGGACGTAAGGAGTCACCACGCCGGCTGAATTGATGAAGTTATCTGTGGCTGCACAAGATTTTGCAATAGATTTTCAATCAAGATGGCGGCGGCTGGCTCTTCACGAGCAAATGAGGTATGATTTTATTTTTATTTTACACTGTACTATTACTCTCAGATGCCGTGATAAGCTACGATTGCGGCATCTGAGGGGTACAATGATGGAGAGCGGCACAATTGCCGCTCCCTGTCGTTGCATCCACTACTTACAAAATTGTTTTTTAAAATTTGGCGAAGCAGCCGAATGAAATTTTTGAATACTTCGCTCATCTCTAAATATATTTTCTGACTTTGATGGGTCTTCCGTCCAGCTAGATATCTCCATGGATGAGGGGAAAGTGAGTTCTGTCTTTGGTGGGTCTTCTGTCCAGCTACAGTGCCTTGCAAAAGTATTCGGTCCCCTGGAACTTTTCAACCTTTTGCCACATTTCAGGCTTCAAACAAAAAGATATAACATTTTAAATGTTTGTGAAGAATCAACAACAAGTGGGTCAAAATTGTGAAGTGGAACGAAATTTATTGGATCGTTTAAACTTCTTTTGTAATAATAAAACTGAAAAGTTGGCCGTGCAAAATTATTCGGCCCATTTACTTTCAGTTCAGAAAACTCACTCCAGAAGTTCATTAAGGATCTCTGAATGATCCAATGTTGTCCTAAATGACTGATGAAGAGAAATAGAATCCACCTGTGTGTAATCAAGTCTCCGTATAAATGCACCTGCTCTGTGATAGTCTCAGGGTTCTGTTTAAAGCACAGAGAGCATCATGAAGACCAAGGAACACACCAGGCAGGTCTGTGATACTGTTGTGGAGAAGTTTAAAGTCGGATTTGGATACCAAAAGATTTCCCAAGCTTTAAACATCCCAAGGAGCACTGTGCAAGCGATCATATTGAAATCGAAGGAGTATCAGACCACTGCAAATCTACCAAGACCCGGCCGTCCCTCTAAACTTTCATCTCAAACAAGGAGAAGACTGATCAGAGATGCAGCCAGGAGGCCCATGATCACTCTGGATGAACTGCAGAGATCTACAGCTGAGGTGGGAGAGTCTGTCCATAGGACAACAATCAGTCGAACACTTCACAAATTTGGCCTTTATGGAAGAGTGGCAAGAAGATATCCTCAAAGATATCCATAAAAAGTCACGTTTACAGTTTGCCACAAGCCATCTGGGAGACACACCAAACATGTGGAAGAAGGTGCTCTGGTCAGATGAAACCAAAATCCAACTTTTTGTAAACAATGCGAAACGATATGTTTGGCGTAAAAGCAACACAGCTCATCGCCCTGAACACACCATCCCCACTGTCAAACATGGTGGTGGCAGCATCATGGTTTCGGCCTGCTTTTCATCAGCAGGGACAGGGAAGATGGTTAAAATTGATGGGAAGATGGATGGAGCCAAATACGGGACCATTCTGGATGAAAACCTGTTGGAGTCTGCAAAAGACCTGAGACTAGGACGGAGATTTATCTTCCAACAAGACAATGATCCCAAACATAAAGAAAAATCTACAATGGAATGGTTCAAAAATAGACTTATCCAGGTCTTAGAATGGACACGTGAAAGTCCAGACCTGAATCCAATTGAGAATATGTGGAAAGAGCTGAAAACTGCTGTTCACAAACGCTCTCCATCCAACTTCAAAGAGCTCGAGCTGTTTTGCAAGGAAGAATGGGCAAGAATTTCAGTCTCTAGATGTGCAAAACAGATAGAGACATACCCCAAGCGACTTGCAGCTGTAATCGCAGCAAAAGGTGGCGCAACAAAATATTAATGCAAGGGGGGCGAATAATTTTGCACGCCCCACTTTTCAGTTTTATTATTACAAAAAAAGTTTAAATGATCCAATAAATTTTGTTCCACTTCACAATTGTGACCCACTTGTTGTTGATTCTTCACTGAAAATTTAAAATGTTATATCTTTTTGTTTGAAGCCTGAAATTTGGAAAAAGGTTGAAAAGTTCCAGAGGGCCGAATACTTTCGCAAGGCACTGTAGATATCTCCATGGATGAGGGGAAAGTTGGTTACATACAAGCCCTATAGTAGCTGGAAATGCTCAGCCAAAAAAAGACGTTATGGCTAACCTAGGAGCCAAAGGAGACCCAGTCAGGGAACCACAAGGTCTTTACAGAGACTTCATTTACCCAAGATACTAATAGTAAGAAATGAAAGTGTACCTGAACTTGAACAAACTTTTAATATATCTTACTGGAATATCAAAAGTTTTAATTGGTTGATTTGAGGGCTGAGATTCCCATTAATCAGTAAAACGAGGCTAATTCCTGGGGGATTTTCATTTTTTACTCCAGCCCTCC
>ONZH01008341.1:0-44454 GCA_900303285.1 Rhinella marina
CCTCCGCATTTTATTTTTTTTTTGTTGCAAATACAATATTTTGGGTATATAATTAGGTATGTGAAATACTTTAGCAAGAGAACGCACAGTACAGTGGCCTATTAAAAGGCCTAGATATTGTATATTTCAAAGTACACAGCCGTGTACTAACTGAACAGACGGTGGGTATTTACAACCAGGTGTGTGAGATAATTTAGCAAGAGAACGCACCAGTACAGTGGCCTATTAAAATGCCTAGATATTGTATATTTCAAAGTACAAAGCCGTGTAGTAACTGAACAGACGGTGGGTATGTACACCAGGTATGTGAGATAATTTAACAAGAAAACGCACAGTACAGTGGCCTATTAAATGGCCTAGATATTGTATATTTTCAAAGTACAAAGCCGTGTAGTAACTGAACAGACGGTGGGTATTTACACCAGGTATGTGAGATAATTTAACAAGAGAACGCACAGTACAGTGGCCTATTAAATGGCCTAGATATTGTATATTTCAAAGTACAAAGCCGTGTAGTAACTGAACAGACGGTGGGTATTTACACCAGGTATGTGAGATAATTTAGCAAGAGAACGCACAGTACAGTGGCCTATTAAAATGCCTAGATATTGTATATTTAAAGTACAAAGCCGTGTAGTAACTGAACAGACGGTGGGTATTTACACCAGGTATGTGAGATAATTTAGCAAGAGAACGCACAGTACAGTGGCCTATTAAAATGCCTAGATATTGTATATTTCAAAGTACAAAAGCCGTGTAGTAACTGAACAGACGGTGGGTATGTACACCAGGTATGTGAGATAATTTAAACAAGAAAACGCACAGTACAGTGGCCTATTAAATGGCCTAGATATTGTATATTTCAAAGTACAAAGCCGTGTAGTAACTGAACAGACGGTGGGTATTTACACCAGGTATGTGAGATAATTTAACAAGAGAACGCACAGTACAGTGGCCTATTAAATGGCCTAGATATTGTATATTTCAAAGTACAAAGCCGTGTAGTAACTGAACAGACGGTGGGTATTTACACCAGGTATGTGAGATAATTTAGCAAGAGAACGCACAGTACAGTGGCCTATTAAAATGCCTAGATATTGTATATTTCAAAGTACAAAGCCGTGTAGTAACTGAACAGACGGTGGGTATTTACACCAGGTATGTGAGATAATTTAGCAAGAGAACGCACAGTACAGTGGCCTATTAAAATGCCTAGATATTGTATATTTCAAAGTACAAAGCCGTGTAGTAACTGAACAGACGGTGGGTATTTACACCAGGTATGTGAGATAATTTAGCAAGAGAACGCACAGTACAGTGGCCTATTAAAATGCCTAGATATTGTATATTTCAAAGTACAAAGCCGTGTAGTAACTGAACAGACGGTGGGTATGTACACCAGGTATGTGAGATAATTTAACAAGAAAACGCACAGTACAGTGGCCTATTAAATGGCCTAGATATTGTATATTTCAAAGTACAAAGCCGTGTAGTAACTGAACAGACGGTGGGTATTTACACCAGGTATGTGAGATAATTTAACAAGAGAACGCACAGTACAGTGGCCTATTAAATGGCCTAGATATTGTATATTTCAAAGTACAAAGCCGTGTAGTAACTGAACAGACGGTGGGTATTTACACCAGGTATGTGAGATAATTTAACAAGAGAACGCACAGTACAGTGGCCTATTAAAATGCCTAGATATTGTATATTTCAAAGTACACAGCCGTGTAGTAACTGAACAGACGGTGGGTATTTACACCAGGTATGTGAGATAATTTAACAAGAGAACGCACAGTACAGTGGCCTATTAAAATGCCTAGATATTGTATATTTCAAAGTACACAGCCGTGTAGTAACTGAACAGACGGTGGTATTTACACCAGGTATGTGAGATAATTTAGCAAGAGAACGCACAGTTACAGTGGCCTATTAAAATGCCTAGATATTGTATATTTCAAAGTACAAAGCCGTGTAGTAACTGAACAGACGGTGGGTATTTACACCAGGTATGTGAGATAATTTAGCAAGAGAACGCACAGTACAGTGGCCTATTAAAATGCCTAGATATTGTATATTTCAAAGTACAAAGCCGTGTAGTAACTGAACAGACGGTGGGTATGTACACCAGGTATGTGAGAATAATTTAACAAGAAAACGCACAGTACAGTGGCCTATTAAATGGCCTAGATATTGTATATTTCAAAGTACAAAGCCGTGTAGTAACTGAACAGACGGTGGGTATTTACACCAGGTATGTGAGATAATTTAGCAAGAGAACGCACAGTACAGTGGCCTATTAAAATGCCTAGATATTGTATATTTCAAAGTACAAAGCCGTGTAGTAACTGAACAGACGGTGGGTATGTACACCAGGTATGTGAGATAATTTAACAAGAAAACGCACAGTACAGTGGCCTATTAAATGGCCTAGATATTGTATATTTCAAAGTACAAAGCCGTGTAGTAACTGAACAGACGGTGGGTATTTACACCAGGTATGTGAGATAATTTAACAAGAGAACGCACAGTACAGTGGCCTATTAAATGGCCTAGATATTGTATATTTCAAAGTACAAAGCCGTGTAGTAACTGAACAGACGGTGGGTATTTACACCAGGTATGTGAGATAATTTAACAAGAGAACGCACAGTACAGTGGCCTATTAAAATGCCTAGATATTGTATATTTCAAAGTACACAGCCGTGTAGTAACTGAACAGACGGTGGGTATTTACACCAGGTATGTGAGATAATTTAGCAAGAGAACGCACAGTACAGTGGCCTATTAAAATGCCTAGATATTGTATATTTCAAAGTACACAGCCGTGTACTAACTGAACAGACGGTGGGTATTTACACCAGGTATGTGAAATTATTTAGCAGAGAACGCACAGTACAGTTGCCAATTAAAAGGCCTAGATATTGTATATTTCAAGGTACACAGCAGTAGTGCCAAATATAGTTTGGTATGTAGCAGAGCACCTAATACACCACTAATGCCTCTCTCTGTCCCTACTCCAGCAGCTATCCCTGAATACAGCAGCCGTTCTCTGTAAAGTCTATATTGTAGTAAAGCTATCACTGAAGTCCACTGTAGTAGCCCTGATAAGGGCTTTTATTCACGCTCCTGCCTGTCCAACAGCTAAAATCTGTCTCTCCCTTCTCCAGCCTCTGTCCCTGACTAAGTTCACGCAGCATATGCGTACGAGCAGGAAGAGCTGAGTTTTTAATATTCGAGGTCACATGGTTTTTCCAGCCAATGCATGTAGACGCTGTTTTCGCGCTGCCAGCGTGCTCAGCGTGCCTGTCATACCCCCCCTGCATGTTGATTGGTGGAAAAAGAGCGCCAGGGAAGGTGGGAGGGGAAACGAATTCTAAGTGCGCCATCGCCGTTATACTCGATTGAAATCGAGTGTGCCGAATATCGTAGTATTCGATCGAATACCAGCTCGATCGAACACTACTCGCTCATCTCTAATTGTCATGTACAATGTGATGTCTAATTTTCATTTTTTACATTAGTCATGGGAGAATTATCACTTTTCCAAAGTAAAGGCTTTGATATTATTTCTTTTTTTTCTCTAGGCTAAGATTTCCATAACCTTATATGCATGAAACAGTTCTTAATTTGCAAAATATTTCTTCAACCATAAATGTATCCATCTACTATTTATTTACATAGGAATGGCACTTTTATTTCTACTGAACAGTGGGCTACACTGCTTGATGATGATCACCCACTGACAGCTTTATAATTTCTATTATTTCTGAGCCCAGACATTATCTGAGACAGGGAGAACTGGACTCAGTAGCATAAGGGCCTGGTTAGAAAGAAAGGGACTTTATATAATAAATGAGGTATTACAGTCTTCTTAGTAGCAGGGCCTCTTGACCTCTTGGAGATATACGGTAGCGGCACACACATCTTAGATGCTTCATGCTGCCAAGATAAAACACAAACAGTAACTTTCTATATTCCCCTGGCTGCTATCAAACGCAGAGTTTATAGACAAAATCATAAATTATTAAAGATACGGTAAAGTAAATTTTGCATGCGTTTTTGTCTTAATTTTCCTCCAACACACTGACATTACAAAAGCAGTTCCCAAGGCATCTAGGTTAAATCTATTGTGAAATGACTTAAAGGGATTGTCTAACTTCGGCAAATAGCATTTATCATGTAGAGAAAGTTAATACAAGCCACTTACTAATGTATTGTTATTATCCATATTGCTTCCTTTGCTGGCTTGATTCATTTTTCCATCACATTATACACTGCTCGTTTCCATGGTTATGACCACCCCAGTCCAGCAGTGGTGGCCGTGCTTGCACACTATAGGAAATAGTAAGAGTGTGATATGATTTAGCTGTAAACAACAATTAAAGCAGTTTTTCCCACAACAACCAATTTGTTACTTTTATAAACTGGAGGCTATTAAAGTCAGATTCATGGAAGGGACCCTGCAGAGTTTTGCCAAGAATGAGTGTTTTTTAGTTCCCATCCTTGGCAAGACAGTAGGTCAAGCATGCGCTGTCCTTCTCCACAGATTTGACTGAGGTGTCGGAAAAAGCTGCAATGAAACAAACTTTTGTAACCTTTCTGCTTGACAGCTTACAAAAGTAACAAATTGATCCAAAGTGCAGAAAAAGAATCAGCAGCATAAATTGATGTCAATTGATGGTGGAGATTTCCACTGCGGATTTCATCCTGTAAAATGCACATGTAAATTCATGTCCTTGCTGGGTCAAGTGCTGCTTGGGGAGGGGACACCTCACCACTGAGGCCAGTCATTGGCTCCAGCAACGCACATGACCCCATCCATGCGGAACTTGTTAGATGGGGCCTGGGAATCCAGTGAAGGGAACCAGAACCGAGCAGAAGAGAGTATGGATTTGTCTACAAGTACAGCTGTTTGGGGTGCAAATTAAAAAAAAAATAGCTGGAGTACCCCTCTATAGGGTTTTCCTGCCAATGAAATATATGTAAAACTACTTAGAACGATTATAAAAATCAAACTCATGGATCCCCACAGCTTGCACACTTCCATGGTCTCAGCCACCACAGTGTGCAAACATGGCCACCACTGTTGGATTGCAGGGTGGTCATAACCATGGAAACGAGCAGTATATTATGTAAAGGAAAAATGAATCAAAACTGCATGCAGAAACCTGACCGTATGGCTGCATCCTTAGAAGAGTCAACACTGTAATCCACCATTTAAAACGAATATACTGTTGTGTTGCTGAGGAAAAATTTGATCTGTCTACTATAGGATAGCCAAAACCTGATTTTTATTCCAATATATAATGATGAGTGAAATGGACTTTGATAGGAATTCCAGGGAAAATTCGATTTGCCACAAAGCAGAATTTCCTCGTGCTTTGTGGTAGCAAAACGATTTTCCCTAAACGGCCATTTGATCGTGACGAGCCGGCCGCTGCCATCTTGATTGAAGATATTGCACAAAATCCCATGCATGGTGACATATGACTCTACTCCGGCCAAAGTGATGACATCATCACGGGATGCCCAAGATTTTGCACTAGATCTTCAATCAAGATGGTGGCGGCTGGCTCGTCGCAATCAAATGGATTAGGTAAGTATGATTACATTTTTTTTTTTGTTGTTTATTTTACACAGTGTTATTACTGTCAGATGCCACAATCAGCTATGAATGCGGCATCTCGTAATCGCCGCTCCCTGTCATTGAACCCACTATTTACAAAGAAATGCACTTCATGACTAAGTAATTGGTCACAAAGCAAATTTTGGGGGAAAATTCAGCGAGGCAGCCGAATCGAATTTTCAAATACTTTGCTCATCACTACCAATATACAATCTAGGGTGAAATGTTTACTAATGTTTACTAAGGTTAATTTTACATTGTTGTATATGACTGTATGTTAGGTCATGGCTCTGTCAGTGTTCAATAATTGGCAGAGATCAACAGAGAAATACAAATTATGGACAAGGTGCCTTTATTTTGATCTGTTTGTCTCTCTGTATTTGCAGATGACATACCAAAGGTCATCTCTGGACAGGTATTGTCTAATAACCTTATCAGAGATATCCTCTAGGTAGTTTTATATTCATAGGAAGTTAGTGTTGCAGTTATTTGACATGTGGTTACATGACTATTGTAACTGGGGTACTTATTAATTGTAATATTTGCTACATGGCCACTATATACACCAATGGTGGTGAACCTATGGCATGGGTGCCAGAGGCGGCACTTAGAGCCCTCTCTGTGGGTACCCGCACACTGGAAAAAGTCTATGGTGTACTGATATGCCTTAGACTTTTCCTGCCATTCATCAGTGCAGGCAGCGCATTGAATGTAGCAGGCTATTATAGCTAAATGATAAAGTACATGGACAATATACTACACTGGACTGTAGTATCCAGGTTAATTTGCCGTGTTGGCACTTTGCGATAAATAAGTGGGTTTTGGGTTGCAGTTTGGGCACTCAGTCTCTAAAAGGTTCATCATCACTGATATACACTATAAGACCATTCCTCCTGATTACCAAGTGTAGGTGTTTAAGTCTCACTTATTGCAAATGAGTGTATAAAATCAAGCACACAGCCAATGAAGATATGATTTCATAAATTTGGCATGGAGGAAGGTGAGTGGTGGCACAGAACTCTGACCTCTACCCTATCGATGCAATGATCATCAGTTATGAGCCAGACTGTCTCATCTAAGGGTATGACAACACGGTTGGGTTTTGGAAGCGCCCAAACAATGAGTGGATTCAAAAAAGAGAAGTCATATCTTTCCTGTATACTTTCCTTTTATGATCTACTCCTGATTTTGATTTCCAAAACTGCATGCAGAAAGCTGACTTTGTGGTTGTACCCTAGCACCAATACCTGAGCTCAATAAATGCTCTTTTGACAGAATGGCCATAAATTCCCACAGATACACTCCATAATCGTCTGGAAAATCATCTAAAAAGAGTGGAGACAGCACCCATGGTCTGGAAAACTGGTGTGCCAAGTGTGTGTGTGTGGGGGTGCACAGTCTGCCCCAAGTGCCAGCTGTCAAGGGGGTGCTGAATGCAATGAGCGTTTTCATCAATACAGATGGAAGTGCTCATTGCTAGAGTGCCAGGGAGCGGACAGTCCTTTCACTTACTGACTGCTCAGCTCCCCGCATTCCTTCCCTCCTCCAGGCCAGCGCACTGAATGGTGAAGAAGGGAGACCCATTGAAGACAGCAAGCAATGATAATGTCTGTAAAATGATGTGGAATATGTTAGCAAATAAAATAAATACAAAATGTTACGCCCCTGTTCTTCATGAAATTGAATCATGAGATTTGTTGTTCTAAGGCCGCATGCACACGTCTGTATGTATTTTGTGGTCTGCAATCACAGATTCGCAAAATACGGATGACGTCCTTGTTGCATGCTTTTTTGTATACCCACTGACTTCAATAGGTCCATGGTCCGCATTTTGCAGCTAAGTATAAGACATGTTCTCTCTTTTTACAGAACAGACACTCGGATGGGGAAAGCACACAGATAATCCTTGTGGGTCTGCAAAAAGTAAGGATGCTACACGGACAGTATCCATATTTTGCTGATCCACAATTTCCTGACAACAAAATACGGTCGTCTGCATGAGGTGTAATTGAGAGACCATACTTTATTGTAAGATTTCAATTCCTGTACACCTCAATTGCACATAGTAAAGAATTACAGTCTATTAATGGTCCTTGGAGGATTGGAGTTCAGACAAATTGTGGGATCTCTTGCTGCATATATAATTTGGGGTTTACTTGTGAGGGGGAGGTTGTTTTACTATGTAAGACAGGCAAACATGGGTTCTAATACTAAAATGTTTATGCTATCCTTTAAAAGTCAGGTTGTCTACCCTTCAAGGCTTACTCATTAAATTTGTATTGATGGCAAGGTATTGACATTTTTATATCAGTATATTGGAGATAAATTATTACTTTTAAGCCATCGATTTTGTTTCTGAATGAAACCCATCACCTATGACTTATTTTGTACTGTTAATATGCAAGGCAATGGACTGTGTAATTTCTTTCTGAAAACAATTGGCAAGGACAAACATTTAATATAAGAGTATCCATCCTATATCAATGTCATGAAATCACTTCCATGCAGATAATTGTGCGGATGAGATCAGAAGATCATCAGTGATGATGTGACCTTTGAGAGACAGGTTAATCTAAAGTGTGATAAATTTCCAAATTTGACAATAGACTTAATGGTTTTGATTAAAAATATGAACAATCTGTTATTTTTTTCTACCAACTCAGAATAACTCCATTGTTCTGAAAAGAGATTAATTCATTTATCAATTATATAAATGACATTGTCGCCAAGTGCCCTGCAGTTAAACAGTTGGCAGTTAGACAGGGCAGGAGACGGGTATGCTATGAGCGATCAGTCCCTCGCTCCTTCCCTCACCTATGTACATCTCTTGTGCATTATTCACCTTCCTGACCTAAGAACGGACATGGTGGTAGAGTCAGTGTACTTCTTTGCCCACAATATACCTTCCAGGTCATTACCCCAGTACCATCACTCTCATTCCCATCTTTTAAGGTCTACACCCTCAGACTTTTCCACCAACTCTGCCTCAGAGTGGCAGTTGTAAACCATCCTCCAGGCTCACCCACCCAGTTCCTGGATCACTTTGCTTTCTGGATTCCACATTTCCTGTCTTCAGAACTACCAACTCTCATTTTGGATGACTTTAACATCCCCATAGACAATCCAATCTCCCCATCTGCCTCCCAGTTCTCTAACCTCCTCTCTTGGCCTTTCACAACTATATAATTCTCAGACACATAAAGGTGGTAACACACTTTACCTGGTGGCCCTCTGCCTCTGCTCAGTTTCTACATATAAACAAGAAACCGTGCAGCTGAAATTTCAGTCAAATCCACATTACGAAGTATACAAAGAATGTCTCTCAGAAACAGTTCCTCAGATATATTGCTTCAATTCCCACATATATCGATGTGCTAGTCTCCTATGAATAAAGAAAAACACAGCCCGATATAGTGAAGACCCGCTTACTGAAAATTCATAAAATTATTTATTGTATTTACAAGATCCATAAAATAGCATTCATTTAAAATGTGCACGTCCTCTCACAAACGCCCGACCCAGGTTTCACCTCAGCTTTGTCGGGAGCACCTGTGAGTTTGTCTTGATTGCTTCTTTTTCAAGCCATTGTGGGCGTTTCTACAGCCCTTATTCACACAATTATATCATTAAAAATATATATAATCTTTTCAAAACAATTTCATTGACATTAAGTCCAAATACCAAACTAAAGTTGATATAACCTATATACTTATCTAATACCTTTCCACTTAAAAAACATATACTCCACTAATATGCCTATCTCCACCTCCCATAAAGTCACATGACCTAACTTCTCTATTCAGCATTTGCTCATTGTTTTTCTCAATGAGATATACCTCCTTTATCCAAATTCCCATGTTCCCATCACAGTTCCAAATTTACCTCCTCAAACAAAACCGAAATACCGCAATACATACAAACTGATCTCCACCATTCCCCCACTTCCTTCTTTATATTGCAGCAAAGTGATCTTCTGACAATAATCCCATCACTGTGGATCGTCACCCGATGCAGAGCCAGCCGATTTTCAGTCTCACATGTACCAACGTACAGATTCCTCCAATCCCTATCCCTAGATACTGGCATCCTAATATTTTCTTTTTAAATATATACAATTCATATATTGTCACGACAGGGAAACAAGGGATAGTGTGCCCTGTCTGAACCCCACCTCTTTCCCTGCCTACTTACAGTAGATGCCCTAGGCGACAAAACCGTAACTTGGAGACGGTCCCTATGCTGAGTACGTGCACAGGGTAGGGAAGGGAACACAGGGAAAGACGAACACAGACAGAAACAAACACAATAGCAGAATCGTCAGCAAGCCAAGTCAAGAACAGGAGGTCACGTCAAATACCGAGGGGAATCACAAAAGCGTAGTCTAAGTCCAAAGCCAAAATCCAATATACCAATAATCCAAAAGCAAGGTCCAACACACAGCACTGATCTCAGAAGACTAATCACAGGCATCTGAGTGAGGCAGTTGCCATCTTTAAATAGCCCGCCCAGGATCATGTGATGTGGCCAGCATCACATGACCTGAGGCGGAGCAAGCTGTCCAAACAATATGTATAGTAGCCATGTGGTGTGATCAGCACCACATGGCTAAACCCAAACAGAGAATTAACTCATTAAGTGCTGGCTGACAAGACCAGCACTTCAATTCCCTATTGCTCGTCTCTAGGGGGCGGAGAGGTCCGGCGACGTCGTGCAGAGGGAGCGCGACGCCGACCTCGCTTGACATATATACAGAGTTAGTGTCACGCGAGGTCGGCGTCGTGCTCCCTCTGCACGACATCGCCGGACCTCTCCGCCCCCCTAGAGACGAGCAATAGGGAATTGAAGTGCTGGTCTTGTCAGCCAGCACTTCATGAGTTAATTCTCTGTTTGGGTTTAGCCATGTGGTGCTGATCACACCACATGGCTACTTTACATATTGTTTGGACAGCTTGCTCCGCCTCAGGTCATGTGATGCTGGCCACATCACATGATCCTGGGCGGGCTATTTAAAGATGGCAACTGCCTCACTCAGATGCCTGTGATTTGCTTACACCATTGATCAGTGCTTGTGCGTTCTCAGTTATTGGATTGTTTACTTGGATTTGGATTTCGGACTTTGGACTTTTGACTTCTCTCTGCTTGACCCCTCGGTATTTACGTGACCTCCTGTGTTTGACCCGGCTAGCTGACCATTCTATATTGTGTTTTGTTACGTCTGTGTTTTGTCTATCCCTGTGTTCCCTCTCCCTTCCTGCGCACTTATACAGTGTAGGGACCGCCTTCGTGGTTGTCCGCGGCTACCTAGGGCCGTTTGAGGCAAGTAGGCAGGGAGAGAAGGAGGGGTTAGCTCAGGGCACACTACCCTTGTCTACCCCTCGTGACAGAATCACAGGCCCAACTTATGGATCAGTTGCGGGCCCTCACGGAGCAGGTCCAGGGTATGGCTCAAGCTCTGCAGGGCCTGGCTGATAGGCTCCAGCATCAGGAGCAGCTACTATCCTCCTCAGTAGTGGCCCCTTCCACTTCCAATCCGAGTGTGGAACCTCATATTAAGCTGCCGGATCGGTTTTCTGGAGATCGAAAATTTTTTAATTCCTTTAAGGAGAGTGTCAAGCTCTATTTTGATCTACGTCCTCATTCCTCGGGCACCGAGCAGCAGCAGGTCAAAATAATTATTTCTCTGCTGCAGGGTGATCCGCAGGAGTGGGCATTTGCGTTACCCCCCAGACTCCCCTAGCCGTCAGACGGTGGACGCCTTTTTCAGGGCTCTTGGGTTACTGTATGAGGAGCCTGACTTGACGGCTGTTGCTGAAGCCCAGCTCAGGGACATTCGGCAGGGTAACCGTCCTGTGGAGGATTATTGTGCGGAGTTTAGGAGGTGGTGTGTTTCTTCTGGTTGGAATGACCCGGCTTTAAGAAGCCAGTTTAGGGCAGGGCTTTCTGACCAACTGAAGGACCTTCTCGTGGGCTATCCTACTCCTGACTCCTTAGAAGCGACCATGACCCTAGCAGTCAGGTTGGACCGTCGGGTGAGAGAGAGACGGAAGGAACGGTCAAGCACTCCTCCTGTGGCCATCCTGCCTGAGAATCCTATGCCAGGTCCATCTTCCACCAGGGTTCCGGAGGAGCCCATGCAGTTAGGAGGAACCTTAAGGGAACAGAGACGTCTGAAGGGAGCCTGCTTTTACTGCGGTGAGATGAACCATTGGCTCCAGCAGTGTCCCAAGCTTCCGCCCTCTAGGAGATCCCCAGCGGGGAGTAAGGTAACTCCAGCGGTGGTAAGGAGAAAAATTTTACTACCTATCTCTGTTACCTATGATCAACTTAAGGGGGTTGGTCAAGCATTTGTTGATTGTGGTTCCGCTGCTAATTTTATTAATTTCGATTTTGTACAATCAGTGGGTATACCGATAGTCCCTCTAAGGGAGATTATTCAAATTGTGGCCCTCGACTCCACCCCATTGCGCAATGGGAGAGTGGAGTTTTGTACTCCTGACGTCACCCTAACTGTGGGAATCTCCCATTCTGAGACTTGTTCCTTTCTGGTTTTAAAGGATTTACCTGCTGACCTCGTGTTAGGGCTGCCATGGTTACAGGCTCACAACCCTGTGATCAACTGGCCAGCAGGTGAATTAGAAAAATGGGGACATGATTGTGTCAATTGTTGCAAATCTGTACTGCAGCTAGGAGGTACCGCGGAGTCTCTCGTCCTACCCGAATTTATCAGAGAATTTTCGGATGTCTTCTCCATGTCGGAGACTGATTTCCTTCCTCCTCACCGGCAGTACGATTGTGCCATTGACATAATGGAGGGATCCAAGTATCCCAAGGGCCGCATTTATAATCTCTCCACTCCTGAGCGACAATGTATGAGGGATTATCTTAAGGAGAGCCTGGCCAAGGGTCACATTCGGCCTTCAGTCTCTCCAATGGGGGCAGGTTTCTTCTTTGTTGGCAAGAAGGATGGAGGATTGAGGCCCTGTATTGATTACCGGGAACTAAACAAGATCACGGTTAAGAACAGGTACCCGCTGCCCCTTATCCCTGATTTACTGAATCAGGTTCAGGGTGCCTGCTGGTTCTCTAAATTAGATTTGAAGGGGGCATACAACCTGATCAGAGTCAGAGAGGGAGACGAATGGAAGACGGCATTCAACACCCCTGAAGGTCATTATGAGTACTTAGTAATGCCCTTTGGGTTGAGTAATGCACCCGCCGTCTTCCAAAATTTTGTTAATGATATTTTCAGAGCATTTATTGGGAGATTTATGATTGTTTATATTGACGATATTCTTATTTTCTCTGCTGATTGGGAATCCCACGTCTCCCACACCAGACAGGTACTGAAGGTTTTGCGTGAAAATAAGCTTTTTGTCAAAGGGGAGAAATGTATCTTCGGTGTTCAGGAGGTGGCCTTTTTAGGATACATTTTGACCCCTTTCTCTTTCAAAATGGATCCTGTCAAGGTGCAGGCCATCCTTGATTGGGTGCGACCGTCCTCCCTGAAGGCGCTCCAACGATTTTTGGGATTTGCGAACTTTTATCGCAAATTTATTAAAAATTTTTCGTTGGTGGTCAAGCCAATTACTGATCTTACCCGCAAGGGAGCCGATCTGGGTAATTGGCCTCCTGCAGCTATTGAGTCCTTTGAAAGGTTAAAGTGGTGTTTTACTAATGCTCCTGTGCTAATCCAGCCGGATCAGAGTAGGCCTTTTGTGGTTGAGGTGGACGCATCAGAAGACGGTGTGGGGGCTGTACTGTCCCAGGGATCTTCCACCTTAACTAATCTTAAGCCATGCGCCTTCTTTTCCCGCAAGTTCTCGCCTGCTGAGAGGAACTATGATATCGGTAATAGGGAGTTATTGGCAATTAAGTGGGCATTTGAGGAATGGCGTCATTTTTTAGAAGGGGCATTACACCGTGTCACGGTCCTCACGGATCATAAGAATTTATTGTTTCTGGAGTCCGCTAAACGTTTGAACCCTAGGCAGGCGAGGTGGGCTTTGTTCTTCACCCGGTTTGATTTTTCTGTTACCTTCAGACCCGGTAGCAAGAACGTTAAAGCGGACGCCTTATCCCGAAGTTTCCAGGCGTATCAACCTCCTGACGCCCCTCCGGAACCCATCCTTCCAGCTGAGATCTTTGTGGCCGCCACCGCACCTGACCTCGCTTCTGAGATCTCGGCAGGACAGCATCTCGCTCCTACTGGTACCCCCAATGACAAATTATTTGTGCCGGCTCATTTGCGTTTACGACTGCTGGGTGAGTGTCATAATTCTGTTTTATGTGGACACCCTGGTATCCATGCCACTAAGGAGTTGATTTCGAGGCAGTATTGGTGGCCATCGATTTCCAGGGATATTCAAGCTTTTGTAACTGCGTGTAACACTTGTGCCAGGTCCAAGAATTCTAAGAGACGACCTATGGGTGAGTTACATCCCTTACCCATACCTAGTAGACCTTGGTCACATTTGTCCATGGACTTTATCACGGATTTGCCATGCTCGGAGGGTAAGACTGTGATTTTTGTGGTAGTTGACAGGTTCAGTAAAATGTGTCATTTTATTCCTTTGTGTAAATTACCCTCTGCTAAGGTCTTGGCATCTATATTCATGGATAATATTGTTAAACTGCATGGTGTTCCTGAGAATATCGTTTCTGATAGAGGGGTACAGTTTGTGTCTAGGTTCTGGAGGGCGTTCTGTAATAAGATTAACATTTCTTTGTCCTTTTCATCAGCCTTTCATCCAGAAACTAATGGTCAGACTGAACGTCTCAATCAATCTGTTGAACAATATCTTAGATGTTATGTGGCAGACAACCAACATGTGTGGGTCAGATTCCTGTCTCTGGCTGAGTTTGCCATTAATAACCGTGTCAATTCGTCCTCTGGAGTGTCGCCGTTCTTTTGTAACATGGGTTTCCATCCACGTTTTGGCTCCTTTTTCCCATCTACATCGGTTGTCCCAGAGGTTAATGATTTCTCCCAGGAACTGTGCACAGTTTGGGCACAGGTTCAATCGAACCTGGAAAAGGCCCAAGAGGTTCAAAGGGTTAAAGCTGATAGAAAGAGGTCTAAGGCTGTGAATTTTATGGTTGGGGATAAGGTGTGGTTATCCACTAAGAATCTTAATATGAAGGTTCCATCTTACAAGTTTGCACCGCGTTATATTGGTCCTTACAGGATCACCAAGGTGATCAATCCGGTTTCGTTTGAGTTATGCTTGCCCGACTCCCTTCGTGTCCATAATGTGTTTCATGTGTCCTTGCTTAAACCTTACGTTGCTCCTGTTGGTCCTGAGGAACAGCCTCCACCTCCGGTTGAGGTAGCGGGACGGGTAGAACACGAGATTGCCAGAATCTTGGATGTGAGGAGGGTCCGTAATTCCTTCCAGTACCTCGTACACTGGAGGGGATTTGGACCGGAGGACAGATCTTGGGTGCCGTTGACTAGGATGCATGCCGACTCTCTCATTCGGAATTTCCATCTGCAGCATCCCGATAAGCCTGCTCCCGCTGGTAAGGGTCCGGTGGCCCCTCGTGAAGGGGGGGGTACTGTCACGCGAGGTCGGCGTCGTGCTCCCTCTGCACGACATCGCCGGACCTCTCCGCCCCCCTAGAGACGAGCAATAGGGAATTGAAGTGCTGGTCTTGTCAGCCAGCACTTCATGAGTTAATTCTCTGTTTGGGTTTAGCCATGTGGTGCTGATCACACCACATGGCTACTTTACATATTGTTTGGACAGCTTGCTCCGCCTCAGGTCATGTGATGCTGGCCACATCACATGATCCTGGGCGGGCTATTTAAAGATGGCAACTGCCTCACTCAGATGCCTGTGATTTGCTTACACCATTGATCAGTGCTTGTGCGTTCTCAGTTATTGGATTGTTTACTTGGATTTGGATTTCGGACTTTGGACTTTTGACTTCTCTCTGCTTGACCCCTCGGTATTTACGTGACCTCCTGTGTTTGACCCGGCTAGCTGACCATTCTATATTGTGTTTTGTTACGTCTGTGTTTTGTCTATCCCTGTGTTCCCTCTCCCTTCCTGCGCACTTATACAGTGTAGGGACCGCCTTCGTGGTTGTCCGCGGCTACCTAGGGCCGTTTGAGGCAAGTAGGCAGGGAGAGAAGGAGGGGTTAGCTCAGGGCACACTACCCTTGTCTACCCCTCGTGACAGTTAGTTTCTGACCACTAACTCTCCTCTCTTGTTTGTTGCTATGTTATTTATCACTATTTGTACATGAACGCCCATAGTTTCTTTTACTATCTTAGGCTACTTTCACACTAGCGGCAGGCCTGATCCGGCAGGTGAAGGGTGCTGCCGGATCAGGACTGCCGCAGCGACATGTGTGGAGCCAGAACCGCGCTCCGGCCCCACACATGTCACACAGTACATACATATACACAGACACACACATATACACAGACAAATACACATACATACTTACATGCTCCCGGCAGGTCTTCAGAGCGTTGGAGGGACAGGACCGCTCGCACAGGTGACGATTCCCCACAGCGCCCTCTGCTGGGCGCCTGGTGGAATCGTCATCTGTGCACGCCGTCCTGTCCCTCCGGCGCTCTGAAGACCTGCCGGGGAGCATGTAAGTATGTATGTATATTTGTATGTATATATGTCTGCGTATGTTTATGTGTATGTCTATGTCTGTATGTGTGTATTGTGTGTATGTGGTGACGGATCCGTCATGAACTCCATTGAAAGTCAATGGAGGGCGGATCCGGTTACCATTGTGGTCACACCAGACGGATCCGCCCCCATTGACTTGCATTGCTGCGGTTTGTTCTCCGGTCTGAAGACGGAACGGAATGCTTTCAGGAGCATTCCGTTGTCTTCAGTTCAGTTTTGTCCCCATTGACAATGAATGGGGACAAAACTGAAGCGTTTTATTCCGGTATTGAGCCCCTATGACGGAACTCAATACCGGAATTTAAAACGCTAGTGTGAAAGTAGCCTTATGCTCTTTATTTAAGGGTTTTCTATACCCCATATAAACTTGTTATTCCTGAGTTTTGTAGATAGTTCCATGGCTGATGAGTGCTACTCTATGTGTGGACTAATATGATGCATGGACCATACATTATGTTATATACATTATGTGCTATATGAAATATAGTGGTACAATTAATAGACGAGCAATATTGGTCTGTTGTTTGCTTCATAATTTATCCTAATTTATCTCAATTTTGTTGGCCATGATCTATTCATAAGCATTTTGTCCTAGACATCTTCTTTTTCGGCTTATATAAATGTAATATATGACTGTTTTTATTCATATATGTCACGTCTAATTTAATTAAGTTAGATAGGTTGTCCTGTTTTGTGATGTCTATTTATTGTTTGTTCTATATGTATTTTTAGGCCGTGATCAAGGTCCAGGAGGGACCGAAACGTTGGCCTTATATATGATTAATGTGACAAATGTGGATACTTATAAAATTGAGCGTCTCGTCATCTAAGTAGCCTTCTTGTGTGCCGTGATTTATATATATACGTATTGTTGAGATTTCCCTGTCACTGAGCACCGAATATACCGAATAGAGTGGAGTGCCAACCAAATATTGTGACAGAGACAGACATACATACATAAGTCATACATAAATGGGTCAGAACCAAGAAGACAACACAGTACAAAAATGAGAGATAAAAAGTGGTCAAAAGACAAGCTAGTCAGAACCAGACTGGATGCAGAGTACAAATGATGAAACAGAGTGCTCAAAGAATGAGCTGATGTCAAAAACACTAGCAATCCATATCAGCAACAAGAACCAGGAACCTAGCTAGTGAGCCCAAACAAGACTATCACTCGCTCTGTTGTATGGCCAGGAAGGGGTTTAAATAGAGTACTGAGTCCCTGTATCAGCACCTGATAGGCACTCCATTAGTCAGAAACAGTAGCACACAGGAATAGAGCAGCAGAGTAATCAGCACACTGCTAATCTCCTCCAGCACAAGTCCGCAGCAGGGAGAAATAGAGCATTGCATCTTGTTGCTAAGGATGTTCTCGTGTCATGGGTTAATGTAGCTAAGCAGCTCGTCTCTTCCGGTGTGGCAGTGCCAAGGCTGAGGATCGTGCGCTGGTGCCCAGACAGGTAAGGTCTGTATGATGACATTACAGCGTGCTTCATCTCTGGTGTGTGTGACATCTTTGTGACTTTGCATAACTATATGTAAAGCTGGTGGGTGGCTACTAAAGATTTTGCACTGGGGCCTATGGAACTTAAAGGGGTTTTCTGGTACTCAGATATTGATGACCGATCCTCAGCATAGGTCGTCAATATCAAATCAGTGGGGGTCTGACATCCCCTCACCAATCAGCTGTTTTGGGCAGTTGCCAGCACTAGAAACAGCGGACGGAGCTTGAAACATAAGGTTACTTTCATTGTGTAGTGGCCATGACGGGTACTGCAGTTCAACTCTCATTCAAATGAATGGGAACTAGCTTTATTGCAGTACGTTGGCATGAGAAGCTACACAGTGGAGTTCTCAGTTTCCAGCTCCATCCACTGTAGTTTCCAGCAACGGTGGCTGTCAGAAACAGCTGATGGTGAAGGGCGTCAGGCCCCTGCCGATCAGATATTAAAAGAATATCTCAAGAATAGGCCATCAATATTAAAATCTTGGAATATCCCTTTACGTTACAACTTTCTGTAATGTGATAAAGATTTTTTATGAAAAGTGTAGCTGGAAGGTAGTGAGATTTCAGATAATGTTTCCTCTCAAATTACATAAATAGGTCTTTTGCAGAAAGAGGACATTTGTTTCTTAAGTGCTATTAACATGGTTTCCTTATAAATCTTATGTTGACAGGATTTCCAAAAAGTTGGTTTCAGCAGAAATGTGATTTCCAGGTGTTGCATACATATAATCTGACCGTGTGAAACCAGCTTAACCCACATAGCAGAACAGATTCTTGCTCTGAGCTGGTATGGCCCACAAGATAAAATGGATCTGCCACAGATCTCTGGTTAATTGAAGCTAGACTCTAGTTGTAACTCTCCTACCAGAATAAGTTACAAAGCAGTCCCTAGGGATTATATTTTATATGTTGACATGTTGTATAGTGTATTATTCATGTTTGTATTATTCATGTTTGTATATTGAGGACTGATAATGCAGAGTGCATAGATAAGTCCAACCTGAAATATGTGGTTTTGTTTGGCAGAACACTAGAGATCTAGTAGTCACCTGTGGTTGCCCATGGTTTTCTATAACTAACAAACTGCTCTGTAGTGTTTGGATCCTACCAAACAAATTGCCAAGGCTAATCCATTTTGGACTCCTGTGAGTAACAGGGATGAGTGCAATGTTGTGCCAGTCTGAACCGTGGTTTTACGCATTAAGTAACATTTACAAAATGGGGTCCATAGCCTGGCAATTGTAATACGTAAATACCAGTTTTCCATTTTCCATGTATGTAGCAACCAGGACTAGCAATGTACAAAGAGATGAATCAATACAGGTTGCCCTGAGATCTGCATACAAGTGTCGGCTGACTTGATGACTAGGTTTAGAGAAGGCACAAAATATCTCTATCTTGTGCAGAGTAAGGTAGCATGCCCCAAACAGTAAGTACCAACTGAATTTGAAAGGGAAAATATACAAATATATTATATTTAATATTATACTATTTATTATATATAATATTATGAATACTATCTACAGTTCATTAATATTATATGGTTTTATTTGTTAAAAAAAAAGAAAATTAAGGTGGCCATATGCTTTAGATGAATGTCAGCCAAACCTGAAAATTTCATTAAGTTCAGCTGACCATCTAATGTTTAAAGTTAGGCCAAGCATGTTGATTTTGAAAAACCCATATCCTTTTCTCTTAAAGGATTGTCCCATACGGGGCACTGATGGCATATCGGTGAAAGATGGCATCAATGTTAAATAGGTGTACACCCCTCCTGTAGGACCCACTCCTAAGTAGAGAACAGCGCTCCCAAAGTGAAGGAAGCACTCTGTGCATGCTCGGCGTGCTCTCCATTTAGCACTATGGGAGTGTACTCGGCTATTTTCAGAAGTTCCATTGTGGTGAATGGAGGGCTCATGGCCAATTCTCCATTCTCCGCTATGGGACTGTCAGAAATAGTCAGAGCAGTCCCTTTTTGGAATTCCCGTAGCAGAAAAACGAAGGGTGGATGCACATGCGTAGTTGTTCTCTGTTCACTTCAGGGGTCCCATTTTGGTGATAGGAGTGGGTCTCAATCCTAGAGATATGCCATCAATGTTCCAGATAGGAATACCCATGTAAAAAAGATAAGTCAGTGCCAGAGGTGTATTGCAGTGGCCCATTCCCCTGCTCACGCTGAACTGGGCAGATGTATGAGGGTTGTTGAGAGGGATAGTTGTCATCCAAACAAGTTTTGGTCTAAAGAATATGACACCATTAATATCACTTACTATAAAGAGTGGACAACCGTTGGCGCAGAGTGGACAACCCTTATACCTAATGTATTTTAATATCTGAGACTTACCCTACATGGCTTGGTCTGGCCTAAAAGATGGTATTATTTTCCCTACATTTTACTGTGGGACGTGGTCTCGCTTTAAAACGTATACTCAGCTGTTTATAGGAGTATTACAGACAGTGGTAATATTAATCTTTAACACGGTTTAGTTAATGACATGACTTGCAGGTATCAGGAAAACGCTGAGCCAACTGTTCCATTTTACCTGTTTACTATTCTAAATTGCTAAAGTGGACATGCGTGCATTCGGCAAACATCATCTGATGCCAGGGTCAAAAAGCCACAATATCAGAGCCAAGAGCAATTAGTAGGTAATCAATACCGGCCCAATTACTTCCAGTATACACAAAGAAGCCGAGAGAGTACATTACAAAATCTTTTCAAATGCCGAAAACTGACAGAACAGCTTTAGCTGACATTTACTTTAACAAAACAAATGAGACGTTCTGCACCTGGTGTCACCAGTGTCAGAAATGCTTATCCTCCAATGTTTGCTTGCCGTGCTCTTAGTGACATGATAAATCCAGCACAGTCATATCTCTTTACTGGGGTCAGCACTCAGAGATATGTACAGACAGAATCGTTATATATATGTTCTAAAGTTATGATATCATATTTAACCCTTTCAGGATCCTGCCATATTTCAAGGACCAGGCTGTTTTTTGGAAATTTGACATGTGTCACTTTATATGGTAATATCTTTGGAACGCTTTTACTCATCCAAGCCATTCTGAGATTGATTTCTCGTGACACATTGTACTTCATGATACTGGTAAATTTGAGTCAATATATTTAATTTTTATTTATAAAAAAAATCCCAAATTTACCAAAAATCTGGAAAAATTTGTGACTTTCCAAATTTCAATTTCTCTGATTTTAAAACAGATAGTAATACCTCATAAAATAGTTGTTACCTTACATTTCCTATATATCTACTTTATGTTTGGATCATTTTATGAATGCCATTTTATTTTTTTAAGAAAATTTCCAAAACCCACTTTTTTAAGGACCAGTTCAGTTATGAAGTCACTGTTGGGCTTACATAATAGAAACTGCCCATAAAAGGCCCCATTTTGAAAACTACAGCCCTCAAGGTATTTAAAACCTGATTTTACAAACTTTGTTAACCCTTTAGGTGTTCCACAAGAATTAAAGGAAAATGGAGATTAAATTTCACTTTATTGGCAGATTTTCCATTTTAATCAATTTTTTCCTGTAACACGGCAAGGGTTAACAGACAAACAAAACTCAACATCTATAACCCTGATTCTGTAGTTTACAGAAACCCCCATATGTGGTCGTAAACTGATGTATGGGCACACGTCAGGGCGCAGAAGAGAAGGAGCAATGTACAGTTTTTGGAGGGCAGATTTCACTGGGATAATTTTAAGTTGCCATGTTGCATTTGAAGACTCCCTGACTCCCTCCCATACGGTAGAAACTCCCAAAAATTGATCCCATTTTGGAAACCACAGGATAACGTGGCAGTTTTGTTGGTACTATTTTGGGATACATATGATTTTTTAATGCGCTATATTATTGTTTTTTTGTGAGGCAATGTAACAAAAAATGACTGTTCTGGCACAGAGACCCCTTGTATGACTCAGTTAGAGCATCACACATTAACTAATCAATGTAATGTTCTGTGGGCATCTTTATATAGACCTATACCGAGAGCAATACAGCTTTCATACTGTTAACCCAAGTCTACACAAACTATTATCATGAGGATTACCCTTCAAATCAGGGGCATAACAAATAAGCATGAGGCCCCACTCTACCATAACCACTTTCAGCAGTGAGTTAAAGGCACACAATGATGTCACAGTATACGGATATTGATATAATGATTGTAGAATAATGCGCACACGGATGTAATAGTGGAGTAATGTACACAGTGATGTGATTATAATGGGATAATGCAGATAGTGGTGTTATAATAGTGGGAAAATGCACACAGTGATGTCACAGTACAGAGATAATGAACTCAGTGATGTCACTGTATAGGGATAATAGACACAGTGCACACATGGTAACCATGCAAATCACTTATTAGGGGTACAGAGAGGGCAATTTGTCACAAAGACCGGGATTGTCGGATGGTGTGCTGCCTTCCAGGCGCTCGAGTTCGGCACATCGCGGATCGGATTGACAGATTACTGTGAGGGGCTGGAGAAGATCCAGCAGTCATGGTCCATATCGGTACCAATGACAAAGTTAGAGGTAGGGGGAGCGTCCTTAAAAATGATTTTAGGGATTTAGGGCATAAGCTTAGGGCAAGGACCTCCAAGGTAGTGTTTTCCGAAATACTGCCTGTACCACGAGCCACACAAGAAAGGCAGCGGGAGATTAGGGAGGTAAACAAGTGGCTCAAGAACTGGTGTAGGCAGGAGGGATTTGGGTTCTTGGAGAACTGGGCTGACTTCTCTGTCGGCTACAGGCTCTACCATAGGGATGGGCTGCACCTCAATGGGGAAGGGGCAGCTGTTTTGGGGGAGAAGATGGCTAGAAGGCTGGAGGAGTGTTTAAACTAGGGACTGGGGGGGAGGATAACTACATTATAGGAGGGGAAGATAGTGCAGATAGAGACTTGGGGCAAGGTAATACAACTGGGGGAGGAATGGAAGGAGGAACTAGAACAGATCAGAAGGAAAGGTGTAGGGTAAGAAATATACATCAACCTCTTAATTGTATGTACACTAATGCCAGAAGCCTAGCTAATAAAACTGGTGAACTGGAATTAGTGATGTGTGAGGAGAACTATGACATAGTGGGAGTAACTGAGACATGGCTGGATGATAGCTATGACTGGGCAGTTAACGTACAGGGTTACAATCTTTTTAGAAAGGATCGTCAAAACCGGAGAGGGGGAGGGGTCTGCCTTTATGTAAAGTCGTGCCTAAAGCCCACACTCCGGGAAGATATAAGTGAGGGACATAAAGATGTGGAGTCACTGTGGGTAGAAATAAATGGAGCCAAAAACAATAATAAAATACTAATAGGGGTTTATTATAAACCACCCAATATATCAGAGACCACAGAAAATCTACTTCTAAACGAAATAGACGAGGCGGCAAATCATAATGAGGTTGTTATTATGGGGGACTTCAACTACCCAGATATAGACTGGGAAACTGAAACCTGTACATCTCATAAACGAAACAGGTTCTTGGCAATAACCAAAGACAATTACCTTTCCCAATTGGTTCACGACCCCACTAGAGGGACGGCCATACTGGACTTAGTATTAACCAATAGACCTGACAGAACAACAGATGTGCAGGTTGGGGGACACCTGGGAAACAGTGACCATAACATAATAACCTTCCAATTGTCATTCAAAAGAGTGTTTCTTCAGGGAGGAACAAAAATACCAAACTTCAAAAAAGCTAAATTTAGCCAACTAAGAGAGGCCATAGGCCTAACTAACTGGGACAAAGTCCTCAAAAATAAAAATACAGCCACAAAATGGGATATTTTTAAAAGCATCCTAATATCTAATTGTGAGAGGTACATACCGTAAAGGAATAAAATGATAAGAAACAAGAAAAAAACAATGTGGATAAATAGAACTGTAAAGAAAGCAATAAATGACAAAAAGAAAGCATTTAAATCGCTAAAACAGGAGGAGAGCGAGGAAGCATTGAAAAACTATAAGGAAAAAATAGAATATGTAAAAGACAAATAAAAGCAGCCAAACTAGAGACCGAGAGATTAATCGCCAAAGAGAGTAAAACTAACCCTAAAATGTTCTTTAATGATATAAATACTAAAAAGTATAAACCTGAAGGTGTCGGCCCCTTACAGAGTAATGAGGGGGGAGTTGCAGAGAGCGATGAGGAGAAAGCGTAGCTACTAAATAACTTTTTCTCCACTGTATTCACTGAGGAAAATAAACTGTCAGATGAAATGCAGAGTATAAAAGTAAATTCCCCTTTAAAAGTGTCCTCTCTGACCCAGGAAGAGGTACAGCAACGTCTTAAAAATATTAAAATAGACAAATCACCAGGACCGGATGGCATACACCCCCGTATCCTAAGAGAATTAAGTAATGTCATCGACAGACCCTTATTTCTGATATTTAAGGACTCTATACTGACGGGGAGTGTTCCACAGGATTGGCGCATAGCAAATGTGGTGCCAATATTCAAAAAGGGTCCAAAAACAGAGCCCGGAAACTATAGGCCGGTAAGTTTAACTTCTGTTGTGGGTAAACTGTTTGAAGGTTTTCTGAGAGATGCTATCTTGGAGTACCTCAATGAAAATAAGCAAATAACTCCGTATCAGCATGCCTTCTTGAGGGATCGGTCATGTCAAACCAATTTAATCAGTTTCTATGAGGAGGTAAGTTCTAGACTTGACTGCGGCGACTCAATGGATGTCGTATATTTGGACTTCTCCAAAGCGTTTGACACGGTACCACATAAAAGGTTAGTATACAAAATGAGAATGCTTGGCCTGGGAGAAAATGTCTGTATGTGGGTAAGTAACTGGCTCAGTGATAGAGGGTGGTTATTAATGGTAGATAGTCAGATTGGGTCACTGTCACTAGTGGGGTACCACAGGGGTCTGTATTGGGTCCTATTCTCTTCAATATATTTATTAATGATATTGTAGAAGGTTTGCATAGTAAAATATCAATTTTTGCAGATGACACTAAACTGTGTAAAGTAATTAACACAGAGCAGGACAGTGCACTGCTACAGCAGGATCTGGATAGACTGGAGGCTTGGTCAGAAAAGTGGCAGATGAGGTTTAGCACTGACAAATGTAAGGTTATGCATATGGGAAGGAATAATGCAAGTCACCAGTACATACTACATGGTAAAGCATTGGGTAACTCTGACATGGAAAAGGACCTAGGAATTTTAGTGAACAGCAAACTAAGTTGTAGAAGCCAGCGCCAGACAGCTACTGCCAAGGCCAATAAGATAATGGGTTGCATCAAAAGGGGCATAGATGCCCGTGATGAGAACATAGTCCTGCCACTTTACAAATCACTAGTCAGACTACACATGGAGTACTGTGTACAGTTCTGGGCTCCTGTGAACAAGGCAGACATAGCAGAGCTGGAGAGGGTTCAGAGGAGGGCAACTAAAGTAATAACTGGAATGGGTGGACTACAGTACCCAGAAAGATTATCAAAATTAGGGTTATTCACTTTAGAAAAAAGACGACTGAGGGGAGATCTAATAACTATGTATAAATATATCAGGGGTCAGTACAGAGATCTCTCCCATCATCTATTTATCCCGAGGACTGTGACTGTGACGAGGGGACATCCTCTGCGTCTGGAGGAAAAAAGGTTTGTACATAAACATAGAAGAGGATTCTTTACGGTAAGAGCAGTGAGACTGTGGAACTCTCTGCCTGAGGAGGTGGTGATGGTAAGTTCACTAAAAGAGTTCAAGAGGGGCCTGGATGTATTTCTGGAGGGTAATAATATTACAGGTTATAGTTACTAGAGAGGGGTCGTTGATCCAGGGAGTTATTCTGATTGCCTGATTGGAGTCGGGAAGGAATTTTCCCCCTAAAGTGAGGAAAATTGGCTTCTACCTCACAGGGGTTTTTTTGCCTTCCTCTGGATCAACTTGTAGGAAAACAGGCTGAACTGGATGGACAGATGTCTTTTTTTGGCCTTACAAACTATGTTACTATGTTACTTAAAAATGTACAATGGGAACACATTTCATTTTCTACACCACCTTACATACTGTACATTTCACGACTAACTTCACCTTTTGAGTTCAGATGAATCCCCTTAGTTGTTGGTCCCCATAGCATCCGCTATCTTTGCTACCCTGGTAGTTATGTCCAGACTTCAAATAACATTTTCTCCTCACAGCACCAGTAAACTGACAATACATTACCTATCTGCAGTATACAGGACGTCTTGTCATTTGTGCTGACTGCTAAAGAAGGACATTTTTTTAGCTGAATTTGCAATGGCATAGTAATGTTGAAATGAAAAATGATCAAACATTTAAAAAAATGATTTTTTTTAATGAATATTTAGCTTTAGAAAAATCCCCCTTTCTAATAGAAATGTCCCTTTAATTATGTCAAATTATGACATTGAGAACTGCAAACGCCACAAACTTCTAAAATGATGGGGCCTTCACTGCAATCTGGAGATTTCCATATCATGGACTCCCATTGTGGCGGTCTCAGTTCTCTGGCACACGTGTCAATGGCATGTGAGACTATACACATCTGAGCGTCTGTTTAAGGTTAATAGACAATGTACATAGATCTATGTTTGAGGCGTTAAAGAGGCTCTGTCACCAGTTTTCAACCTATGTCATTAGAAATATAGGCACATAGGCACATATAGGCACAACCTATGTCATTAGCCAGGAAAACGCACTTTTAAAAATATGCAAATGAGGCTTCGGAGCACCGTGGGGCATGTTCTTCTTGTCTGCGACGGCCTTCGTGCTCCTAACACTGCCCTGCATCCTATAAACACGCCCCCCTTCTTCTTGATGGACAGCGCTAGACCCTCCGGTGTAACGCTGAAATCCCATGCCTGCGCACTGACCCGATGTACGGCGCGTGCGCACTACGATTACAGCGCCGAACTCTGCAAGCGCTTTCTATGTAGCGCGCACGCGCCATCACTTCACTGAACCAGGAGGGTCTAGCGCTGTCCATCAAGAAGAAGGGGGCGTGTTTATAGGATGCAGGGCGGTGTTAGGAGCATGAAGGCAGTCGCAGATGCGGTGCTCAGACAAGAAGAACACGCCCCACGGTGCTCCGAAGCCTCATTAGCATATTTTTAAAAGTGTGTTTTCCTGGCTAATGGATGATTGCTTCTGGCATATAAAGGTATGTGTGGGGAAAGGATTAAGAGCCCTATGTGCCTATATAGCTAATGACATAGGTTGAAAACTGGTGACAGAGCCTCTTTAAATTCTTTCCCCACCCCATTTTGGTTGTTATGTCGACACTTCCAACGTGACATTAATCTTTCAAACAGCCTTACGCATGAGAATAATCCCAAGCCAAGAAACTGAGCAGCAAGCATTTCATCTGAAATAAATGTGAAGCGACAGTAACATAAGTTCAGGACAAGCTGCTTATTTTACATGGCGAGGAGGAGAAGCAAAAAACATAAGGTTTTTATTTTATTTATTTCTTTGCAAGCAAACGCCAGCTGAGAGAATTTTGGAGCCAAGTAAAAGCGCTTGATAAATGTCTCATGGGGAAAAGAACCTTCAGCCTTGTTCAAGCTTAATACAACCCACACTGCTCAGGTCAATTATTAGTATATGTGGTTTACCACGAGAGGTGCTGCCCCCAACATACAGGTGTAGAATCTCATTACGTCCCATAGACCCCATGTTCATCCCATGGTTAATTAGTGTATGAATCCACCACTGAATTCTTATGGCATTTATGCAAGGATAGACTTTTTCATGTGCCACAATATTTTAGGATCCATTTTATAGCTTTTACGGTGGGTGCATCAATGGCAATGGTTCTTCTGAACTGAACCTTGATCACCGTAGAGTTGCACATAATGGGTAGAGTCAGGGGCAGACTGGCAGGTTAAAGGCTATGTACACCTTTGGAGGCATTTCTTTTAATTATTGCATTTAACTTATTTTTGGCTAAAAATCATATTTTCAGTTAAAAACATTGAGTTGTACTGTCACAAAGGGTTATCTTTTTTTCTAATTGTGTGAATGGTACTTTCATTTTGTGCTGGTCATCTAATTACCCTTATCTTTAAATTACTAAGAGGTCATAAACACTCATTTAAGCCACATTCTTATCAGTAAGATAAGGATTGAGCTTTGATGAGTGTTTATAATGTCAGAGAGCAGAGATAAGGAGTCCATCTGCTCCCCAGATGACGGAAAATACAGAAAATCCACAGGCAGCTAGTGGAGTATCTCAGTTCTGTAAACAAAAAAGGATTCCATATTGTTAATATAGACCAATTGAAAAAATGAGTTTAGCTCAAACTAAGTACAATGCAATGAGCAAAATTGCCCCAAAGGTACCCCTGCTGCAGTATTCAACTGTATCACCGTCTTGAGAACTGCGATCCAGTTGAATTCTGGAGGGCACCTGGCCGGTGGATACAGGATCGAAGTCCTCAAGTAGTTGAATCTCCTAGCATCAATTACTATAAAGAGGATCAGGTTGTTGGCTATCCAGTTGGGGGCCATAAGCAGGGCTTTGGTGGCCCCCAAAGTATTAGCCCAACATGTGACTCGACATTTATTGTTTATGTACTCTGGTGTCCATGCCCACTATTATATGTGGGGGAGACCAGTTTAGACTTTAAAACTAGAATAAATCAGCATAGGTACTCCATTCGGAAGAAAAGAATGGATTTACCAGCTTCGAAACATTTTTCTGAAAAAGGACACAAAGAAAGTGATCTCAAATGCATGGTAATAGACCATGTCCCGTTATCTAGGAAAGGAGGTAATCGGATCTTATTATTAAAGAAAAAAGAGGTTCAATGGATTACTAAATTGAATAGTTTGAAACCCAAGGGACTAAATGTGGACTATAAGCCATGGATCCATTCCTAATAATTTGGAATGTATCTTTGTTAAATTCCTGTATGAACAATTATATCAGTGTTGTGTTATATATACATTAATACTTATTGTTCTTTTTTATCTTTTGCAGATGGTCATGCACACCATATTGGTTGTGAAAACCAGTGATGCCCCCCCCCCCCTTTGTTCCTCGTTATTATATTTCTAAAAGATTTTTTATAAAAATTTTCTTGACTCCCCGTCCTGCTTATTTGTATTATTTATTACTATGAGTGTATATCCTCTGGCTCTTTCTAAATAACAAAAGTCCGTTTGGACTTAGGAGGCGTAGATGTGAACTAGAATGGCTGTTGTTCTGCGGTGACTGATCGCACACTCACATTTATTTACTTGAATAACCCGTGGGCTTGTGACGTTTGGCTCCTGCATTTCTTGCCCTTTCTGGGACAAGTTGCGGGGGACACGTCAGGTCACTATTCCTTTTTGGATATGAACAGATACCCGAGGTGTAGAATGACCCCCCAAATACAAGGGTATTTTTTACATATATACGCTATGAGAGTGCGGTAAAAATCTAAGATTATGAGATCTATAAGACTTTGTTGACACACAGGCCGGTTTTATAAACAGCATTCATATGTCACATAATAGCCATTATAATTATTTACATATGGAACTTGAGAAGAGCCATTGTGATATGCATCTATTGACAGTTAACTATTGAAGAATATTGACAATACAAGTCACATGACCGCAATATTTGTGATCATGTGTGCGTTCCATGGTGGTTTGAATTTGCATTTGGGGTGGAGTCAATTTAACTGCGGCGTATATGCTTAACGTCCCGGTCATGTGATTGGCCTGGGTCACGTGTGCACTCGGGGTGTATCACGTGTCGTTGATCCTGGATGCAATGGCAATTGAGTTGCATTGCGTTCTGGTTCTTCCGGTCACGTGGGATGCCCGGGGCGGTCACGTGTGCGTTCCAGGCTGGTTGCGTTTCCGGTGGCCGAGACGCAGCCGCAGTTGATTTGGTAGTACGCTGAGGCACATGGAAAGGGGGACATCCTGGTTAGTATTTTTTATCTTTTAATCATGTATTTTTTAATTATGTGCACATGTTGCATCACAGGTGTAGGTGGCATGAGGATGATTATGTATTATACACATTTTTAGTTTTTTGCACTTGCTTTATTATGAATTGTTGCTGTGAATACAATTATGTTATATATTTGGATGCATTAATTTATATATGGATTTACAATCATGTGTAAAACTGTTATTTATTGATTTTTATAATAATGATGTAATGACTGGAATTAATTAAGTGGACTATAAATATTTGAAAACACTGATGTAAAACACACTACTGCTTGAGAAAAGTCCCATTGAGAAGGACTGAAACGTCGCTCTGGTGGAATAAACACATTTTGCTTTTGGCATAATCCGTGGTGGTGCTGTGGAATTAATCTCTTTGTATATTTGGATTGGACCACGTCCCAGCCGCTGGCACACCATTATCTTATACTGTGCAGTGCTGCTTTCATTTTTTAAATAATCTAGATAGATAGATAGATAGATAGATAGTATAATACTATATATGATTTCTCAGCCAATACTATAAAAGCTAAAATATGTATACATTTTGCAGAGCAGTCTGAAGCTACACCTCCCTTAGATACAGAAGATGTTGAGTTGTTGTATGGTGCCATATGAGTACCAAGGAGAACTAAACATTATTCTGCTATTTATAAAAAGATGCTGATTTTTACAGAATGGAGTTGGTGACATGCCCTTATAACACCGCATATTGAGCTTGATTAAGTTATTTTTGACATAGCCAAATGCTTGACAATTCAGAAAGAAAGTACTGTATAAATCATTATATATTCAGACACATCAGAGCTTAAATACATAATAACTTTTCTCTCAGATATTCGTATAATCCTTAGCTGATCGCATCTCTTTTTATAATAGCTGAAGACAGGCAGGTTTCATAGTATTCTGCAAAACAGATGCATTGGGTAGATTTAAAGGGAATCTGTCACCAGGATAATCGCTATTGAAGTAAAGCCATGGCCTAATAGCACTTAGTACCTTATTTCCAGATGTTTCAGTAATAGATGTTTTCTATCCTCTGAAAATCCAGTTTATTTGGTATGCAAATGAGCCAGTAAGGTGCCCAGAGGGGCGTCACACTTGCAGGAAGGAGCCCAGGCATGCCCTCGTGTTATGGCTTGAATGTGATGTAGGAGGCCTGCAAGAAAACATCTATTGCTGAAACAAAGACACATCTGGAAATAAGTGCTATGAGGCCATGGCTTTATTTCAATAGTGATTATCCTGGTGACAGATTCCCTTTAACAGAAAAGTATCACTTAAAACTGCAGACTCATAATATGGGCCATACCAATGGCCAAAAGGGGAACACAGCCTCTCAGTCATATAAAATGTAGTGTTAGTTAGGGCCTCCTTCACACGTTGTGGAGTACGTGCAGTTTTTCCACGTGGAAAAACTGCAGCATATTACAGTACCAGCAAAGTGTATGGGATTATACAAATCTCACATACACTTTGCGGATTTTTTCAGTGCGTAAAATTGACCTGCCATGCAGATTTCAAAATAAATAGCATGTCAATTATGTTTGTGGTTTTAGCTGCAGATTTTGCCATTTTCAATATAAAGGTGAGATATACGGCAAAACCGCATGAAATCAGCACCAAAATCCACTACTAGACATTGGAGATTTTGGTGCGGAGGGCACGGCAGTTGCAGAGAGAGCTGAATCTCTAGGAGTAAGGGTAACTCCCGTAGCTCCTAGAGACTAATTTTCATATATTAAAACATAATTTTTCTCAGCAATGTGGACACATATAAACAAAGGACCAAAACAGATGCCTTCAGCTGCTAAATGCACATGTAACAGGTCGTCCAGTTTCATAGATACAAATCTGCTGACAGATGCCCTTTAAATAACACGGTACCTGTTAATGTCTTACTTGTAATAGAAATACATTAATCATTCGCTATCCCAAAATATAATTAATTTTACAGATCACAACTGTTTTCTCACCAAGAAGAAAAATGTGAATAGAACTTATTTCCAAGTCTGTCAGTGTGGTGCTAAACTTTTTTCTAACCTTTCTACTTTCTTGAGTGCTACTTCCTGTCTTCCAAGTTTGTTTAACGCATTCTCTCCTGTTTACTGGCTTAATCTTATTTGCAGTTTGTGACTAATACTAATACGAGGAGTGGGTGCTTGGACGGCACTGCGGTATTGGAGTGTAGCGGTGCTCGCGTCAAGGAGGGACGCTCCTCTATTGCCAATATTCAAACAGACCAGCACTTCGCTTGTAGTTTTTTGAATGCTTTTATTGTCACATATATATATGAATGTGACGCGATTCGGCTATATTAGCCTTCCTCAGTCTGAGGAAGGCTAATATAGCCGAAACGCGTCACATTCATATATATGTGACAATAAAAGCATTCAAAAAACTACAAGCGAAGTGCCGGTCTGTTTGAATATTATTAATACGATTTACAGGTCTGGAATTTGTGATTAGAGGCAAAAAGTGCTGAAAAACAGGAAACTTACACCACAAAAATGCACAACTAAAGTAAAATAGGAATTTTATTAACATTCACAGCCTAACCACTTTTAACTTACTTTTTCTCACAACAGGAAAATATTTGCCTTGCTGATGTCCATCCAGTCATCAATATAAAGCTCTCATGACTTGCTATTGATTTTCTGTATTGGTGACCACAATATATACTTATAATCAGTGGTCACTGGTAGTTCTGGTCACCTGTTACAGCTAGTGATTGGTTGCAGCCATCACATGTCCTTGTGAAGAGGAATTGGAAGTCTGGTGTGGAACAAGGGAAGTGTCAGAATAGAAGCAGCAGGGGACCTGGTAGAGTAGTATTTATTTTATTATTTTACATGTGTTTCCTTGACACATTTCTAATATTTGCCCTGATGTACCAAGCGAGAACACTTGTGGAGAGCGCAGACGGTCATCATCAACTGTGAAAAGTGTCACTCTTTATTTCCTTGATAGCAGATTCCAGAGATGTTGTGGTCCTTTTAAAAAGATTTCATATGCAAAGATGTATCTCCCAAGAAAGAGAACCATAACATCAATGCCACCTATTGGAAGTAGCTCCTTATCAAGATCCAACTTTCCAACAAGCCTTAGAATTTGATAAGGGAACATATCCAAGCTACAGTAGATATCTATCCATAGACAGCAGTTTCAGGGTGCTTCCCATCATCAGTACAGAGTAGGATTCAGGCTGGTTCAGTGTAATGCCTTGGAAGTGGCTTAGGCAGGGTGCCGAATCTCTTTAAAGAGACCAGTCCTGTATTTAGACTTATTGGTAATGCTCCATACGAAACACATATGTAAAGAGATATCTCCCAAGCATGTGAACCATCTCCCATGAGTCAAGATCCAACAAGACAAGAATTTGACAAGGAAATATACCCAAGCCATATACCTATCCATCGACTATAGACCAGTTCTGTGTGGAGACTTACTGAAAGTACTCCATGGTATGGAGACTTATTGGCAATGCTCTATGGGAAATGAATATGCAAAGACATATCTCCCAAGAAAGAGAACCACCACCACCTTTTGGAAATTGCTCCCTATGAGTCAAGATCCAACTTTCCAACAAGAATCTTACTTTGTACACTGATGAGGGGCTGCTTAGTTTTGCTTTTAGTCAGACTTATTTCCTACTGTACATACAATATTTTTATTAGCAGCCCCACTAGGCACTCACTCAGCAGACCTGGCCTGGGTATATTGGCCATCTTGTCACTGGGCCTGTCTGCCTAGGTGCCCTTTGCTCTGTGCCACTTTCCTCCAGCCTTACCTTCTGCACTCTCTTTCCATCTGTGTGTTTGCTTCCCATTCCCAGTGCTCACTTTCAGCATGCTATTTTCTCCCACTTGCCTGCATTTGTGGCCCCCAAGTGCTTCCCTCTCCTGCTCCCAAAGGGCTCAGGTCCCATTTTATTAACTACTCTCCTGTAAAATGTACAGCTGTTCCTGCGATTGGCATCTTGGCCAGCAGGCCAAACATTAAAAAAAAACTCCAGTAAAGGCAATGGGTTGCATTTAACTGCCCCATTGCATATGCCCCCACTTTGTATAAGTGTTCATTTTAATTAATTTAATTATGAACAGGTTGATCATTGACATTTCAGACACTGAGAGCCAAGATTTTAATGTGGTAAAGGGAGAACTTTTTCCTACTGATTAATTACGAAAGACACAGTCTAAGGTTGCTACCTGTAAAGAAAGGATCTGGATTAAGGAAAATTAACATGAACTCTCAGTGTGTCCATCCGGGTGTATAAAATGTAACAATCCAAAGCTCTTTAAATTATCCTTTAGAAGCCAGTGTTCTGTATAATGACTGTCCTTCTTGCCTGAACAATTTTACAGCAGCTACCTATTAACCTTCCATGCCTTCATAACTTTATATTGGTTCTTCTCACTGAACACAGTTGAAGGTACACATATTTTCCATGCTGAGAATTAAAATCACAATGACATGCAGTAACTTGACTAGCAGTTCCATTTAAATTGTGTGAAATGGAAAATATGATTGGTGGGCCCAGTGCAACGGTTTCATAAATGGCCCTGCCTCGTCTTGAACATTGTTCATTGTTCATCTTCCAAAGTTTTCACAGTGCATTTTTTAAGGCAAGTAATGCTTTAACCCCTTTTCAACATCCACCATACATACTAGGTCTTCAAAGATGGCACCATTGAGGAGCTGACGGGGCCCCATAATAGGCAAGGTCCTGCTGTTTCATACAACAGACACCTGTTGGCAGAGTCCATGATTGGGGTTGTCTTTTAATCCTTCAGATTCCGTGCTCAGTTGCGACTGACCATATATTTACATTAAATATGGTGACTGAACACACCCACAATGGGATTTGGTTGCTACGGCTCCCAGGCCTGTTCTTAATAAGTCCTGTGGCAGGGCTTAACAGCAACACAGTGATTTTCCCATACAAATGGACATTTTCTGGTACCTTCGCCTTCTGAAAAAAAGGAACAAAAAGGGATAAAAAATTCATACATACTCCAAAGTGGTGTCAATAAAATAGACATCACCCCTTAAAAGTATTAAAAAATTAGAAAAACTATAACAATATGGTATGGCTGTAATTGTACTGACCTGCAGAATGTTATCATGTCATGTTTACCGTACAGTGAACGCCATAAAAACAAAATCCATAAAACAATGGCGGAATTGTTTTTTTTTCAATATAAATTATTTTCTCCAGCTTCCCACCACATTGTTTGCAGTATTAAATGGTAACATTAGAAAGTCCAATTGTCCTGCAAACAAAATGGCTATATGCACAAAAAATGAAAATCTTATGGCCCCACATGGGCAGGGAATTAAAAAACAAAACCAACAAAATGGAAATGGCTGCATCAAGAATTGTTTATAATAATAATGTAATCAATACTCAACTGTTTAGTCCATTCTAGAACTCCAGCACCTCAATTCCATTTCCACCAGTCCACATCTAAGAACATGACTGCTGCAGGCAATCAGTGGCTTCTGTGGTATCTGGTCATGTTTTTAGATAGAACATAATTGGATTCTGTAAAGTGAAGAGAGCCCGACACGGACCAGTTTAATGGTACTGGGGGAGTGGGAGGAGTAAACGTGTGAGGATTGGTTACAATATTATTTTAAAACATTCCCTGTCTTTAAAAATATATTTTTATTGGTCAACCCCTTAAAATATTCTAACGTAATACACAAAGAGCATAGCGCACAATGGCATGATACATAGACAGAGAAATGCATTTGCACAGATGGTGGCTGCTACATCAATCAATATAGAATAGCATAATAGTGCAATGGGTCCAGGAAGAGAGGGAAAATGGAGTGGTGGTGACAATGATGTTGGTAGTAGTTACTCACAGAGGCTGTGAAATGATGGCACACGTTTTCTTCCCTTTGGGGCAATCCCTGGCTTTGAGGCTACTGCCTGGTATAAGTTAATCGAATTTCGAAATTTCGAATATTTCACTACTCGCTCATCTCTATTCAGCACACTAGCTCCCATCCGTATATAGTGTCCAGTTGACACTTTCTGTACGTCACACAATACAACCAAGTCATTTGCTACCAATATCATCTACAGCTTGATCCAGAAAATTCTCTGTGCGACATTTGTCTGGGTCGCAGACTAAATAGCCACCGTTAACAGGGTGTCAGTCAGTTCTACCATAGTTTCTGCATGTCACGTTCCCAAAAATACAAAATTATAAAAAAATATAAAAAAACAAATATAAAAAAAAAAATTAGTTTTTCAGTTGTTTTAGCTCAGTGATACAAATCCATTTTACTCAGCTGTGTGTAACCTTTCTGTGTGTCACAGTTCAGTACACTAGCTCCCATCCGTATATACTGTCCAGGTGACACTTTCTGTACGTCACAGAATACAACCAAGTCATTTGCTACCAATATCATCTACAGCTTGATCCAGAAAACTCTCTGTGCGACATTTGTTTGGGTTGCAGACTAAATAGCCACCATTAACAGGGTGTCAGTCAGTTCTACCATAGTTCTTGCACGTCACGTTCCCAAAAAAACAAAATAAAAAAAAAAAATATTTTTTCAGTTGTTTTAGCTCAGTGATACAAATCCATTTTACTCAGCTGCGTGTAACCTTTCTGTGTGTCACAGTTCAGCACACTAGCTCCCATCCGTATATACTGTCCAGGTGACACTTTCTGTACGTCACTTAATTCTACCAGACTGAACAAGTTTGTGGGTTTCAGTACACCAGGCCCGTTTAATTTTTTTTTATATCATACACTTATATACAAACAATGTTGAACCCCAGGGCTAAGGGTCGAGTACGAGGGCGTGGGCATTCAATTACTGCAGGGAGCAGAGGCTGTGGTCCTGGGCAGGGTGAGACAATATCTGCTGATGAGGGAGCTGTGGAACGCCGTAGAGTTACACTCCCTAGCTTCATGTCTCAACTTACAGGGACACGTCGTAGAGAACTGTTGAAACCACAACAGTGCGAACAGCTGATCTCGTGGATTGCGGACAATGCTTCAAGTAATTTGTCCACCAGTCAGTCTTCCACGCAGTCCACCCACGTTACCCAAGGGAGTATTCCTATGGCTCCTCCACCTCAACCTCCTTCCCCCCAGTCTGCCCCCTCCCAGGAAAATTTGGAATGCGATCCGGCATACTCTCAGGAACTGTTTTCTGGACCCTTCCCAGAGTCACAAACCACTTCTCAGGTTGCTGCTGACCTCGTTCCCGATGCCCAAGTTTTCCAACTGTCGCAGTCTGTGGGTGATGATGATGACAATGTTGAGTTAGTGGAAGAAGTTTGTAAAGAGGTGTCAGACGATGAGGAGACACGGTTGTCAGACAGTGGTGAGGTTGTTGTTAAGGGAGGAATTCCGAGGGGGGAGCAGACTGAGGAATCGGAGGATGATGAGGTGACTGACCCAAGCTGGGTTGATATGCCGAGTGAAGACAGTGCTTCTGAGGCGGAGGCGAGTGCTGCACCAGAACAGGTTGTAAGAGGCAGTGGTGTGGCCAGAGGGAGAAGCAGGGCCAGAGCTGGTGCATCAGCAGCAACTGTTTCACGTAGTGAAGCTCCCGTGGCGAGGCCTAGATGTTCGCAAGTCTGGAGGTTCTTTAACCCCTTCATGACATAGCCATTTTTCACCTTAAGAACCAGGCCAAATTTGGGAAATATGATATGTGTCACTTTATGTGGTAATAGCTTTGAAACACTTTTACTTATCCAAGCCGTTCTGAGATTGTTTTCTTGTGACACATTGTACTCCACGACAATGGTAAATTTGAGTCAATATAAATCGCCTTTATTTATAAAAAAATCCTAAATTTACAGAAAATTTGGAAAAATTTGTAATTTTCAAACTTTGAATTTCTATGCTTTTAAGGCAGATAGTGATCCCTCACAAAATAGTTATTACTTTACATTTCCCATATGTCTACTTTATGTTACCATCATTTTGTAGATGTAATTTTATTTTTTGGGGACGTTAGAAGGCTTAGAATTTTAGAAGTAATTCTTAAAATTTTTAAGAAATTTTCCAAAACCATTTTTTTGAAGCAACAGTTCAGTTCTGAAGTCACTTTGTGGGGCTATCATAATAGAAACCACCATAAATGACCGCATTTTAGAAACTACACCCCTCAAGGTTTTCAAAACGAATTTTACTAACTTTGTTAACCCTTTATGTATTCCACAAAATTTAAAAGAAAATGGAGATGACATTTCAAAATTTCACTTTTTTTGGCAGATTTTCCATTGTAATCCATTTTTTTCCTGTAACACATCAAGGGTTAATAGCCAAACAAAACTCAAAAACTATTACCCTGATTCTGCGATTTACAGAAACACCCCACATGTGGTAGTAAACTGCTGTATGGGCACACAGCAGGGCGCAGAAGGAAAGGTGCGCCAGATGGTTTTTGGAGGGCAAATTTTGCTGGATTGGTTTTCAGACTCCATGTCCCATTTGAGGCCCCCCTGATGCACCCCTACAGTAGAAACAACCAAACAGTGCCTGTATTTTGGAAACTAAGGGATAAGGTGACAGTGTTATTGATACTATTTTGGGGTACATATGATTTTTGATCACTTTATATTACACTTTTTGTTAGGCAAGGTATTCAAAAATGCCTGTTCTGGCTCATTTTTTTTTTTTGTACAGTGTTCATCTGACAGGTTAGATCATGTGCTATCTTTATAGAGCAGGTTTTTACGGACGTGGCGATACCTAACATGTATAGTTTTCTTTATTTATTTAAGTTTTACACAATAATATCATTTTTGAAACACAAAAATCATGTTTTAGTCTGTCCCTTGTCTGAGAGCTGTAGTTTTTTTATTTTTTGGGCAATTGTCTCAGGTAGGGGCTCATTTTTTGCGGGAAGAGGTGACGGTTAGATTGGTACTATTTTGAGGGGCATACGCCTTTTTGATCGCTTGTGATTGTACTTTTTGTGATATAAAGTGACAAAAATGGCTTTTTTTACACTGTTTTTATTTTATTTCTTTTACAGTGTTCACCTGAGGGGTCGGGACATGTGATATTTTTGTAGAGCAGGTTGTTACGAACGTGGCGATACCTAACATGATTGGGATATTTTTTTTCTTTTTTTACTAATTTCAAATTTAAGTGTTGGGGGAAAAATAGGATTTTTTTTAACTTTTTTTTTTAACTTTTTTTTTTATTTTTTTACACTTTTTTTACACTTTTTTTTTTAGACTCAGATCCACTTGGTTCTTGAAGAACCAGTGGATCTGATTGTTCTATAATACACTACAGTACACTATATAGTGTACTGTAGTGTATTGTCACTCAGTCTAAGCCTTCTCAGGCTCCTGCCTTTAGCAGGAGCCTGAACAGGCTTGATTACACCATGGCAAGCAGACGCTTCTGAAAGCGTCTGGTTGCCATGGTAACCATCGGGGCGCTGCCAGAGCACAGCAGCGTCCCGATGGAAGGGGGAGGGAGCTTCCTCCCTCTCTTCAGCCCACACCATTGGCGCTGCCAGCGCACCGCAGCGCCCGATGGGAGAGGGAGCTCCCACCCTGTTAACCCCTTCCATACAGCGGTCCCTACGGACCGCGGCATGGAAGGGGTTAAACTGCTGACATCGGTGCCAGCACCGATGTCAGCAGTTTCAAGCAGAGTATCAGCTGTATGCTGATACTCTGCTTGCAAACGCTCGGCCATCCTGAAAAATCATTGCGGGCGGCACTCCCGCCGTAGCCGCCCGCACATCGCCCGCTCATTATATCCTCCCCCACCCACCCAATCGGCCATTAGAGAAAACAGTGGGGTGGGGGGGGGATATATATATATATAATATATTCTTAAATTTATTTATTTTTTTATTTTACATTTTATTTCAGTTACGATCGCTGTGATTGGCTAGTCTGAACAGACTAGCCAATCACAGCGATCGCTAGCCCGGGACCGCCCCCATTGGTCCCGGGCTGGTAAGCTGAGACCCCTGGCTGTAAGAAACAGCCGGGGTCTCAGCGCTGTCACCATGTCAGCAGACATGGTGACAGTTTAATGTAATGACGGGTATACTCGTCATGGAGGGCTAAATAGCAGTGCTCCATGACGTATATACTCGTCATATAGCGGGAAGGAGTTAAAGAAAGTGAGGATGACCGACGGACTGTGGTGTGCAACCTGTGCCACACCAGGATCAGCAGGGGTGCCACCACTACTAGCCTAACCACCACCAGCATGCGCAGGCATATGAGTGCTAAACACCCCACTCAATGGAACCAAGGCCGTTCACCACCTCCTGCGGGTCTCACCACTGCTCCTTCCCCTGTGTCACTCGCTGCCTCTGCTAGTCAACCCCCTGCGTCACTCGCTGCCTCTGCTAGTCAACCCCCTGCCCAGGACCCCAGCATGAGCGCCTCCCGCCGGAAAACCACACCTTCGCCTCCACGATCCTCCACAGTGTCCACCAACGTGTCCCAGCGCAGCGTTCAGCTGTCTTTACAGCAGACGCTGGAGCGCAAGAGGAAATACAGTTCCACCCACATGCCCAAGCCCTCAACGTCCACATCTCCAAATTGCTTAGCCTGGAGATGCTGCCCTATAGGCTGGTAGAGACTGAGGCCTTTCGAAATCTCATGGCGGTGGCTGCCCCTCGGTATTCCGTCCCCAGCCGCCTCTATTTTTCCCGATGTGCCGTCCCAGCCCTACACCAGCACGTGTCACAGAACATAATCCGTGCCCTGACCAATGCTGTTTCTGAGAAGGTCCACCTAACCACGGACACGTGGACAAGTGCTGCCGGGCAGGGACACTATATCTCACTGACGGCACATTGGGTTAACTTGGTGGAGGCAGGGACCGAGACTGACCCTGGGGCCGCTCATGTACTGCCCACACCGAGGATTGCGGGGCCTACCTCGGTCACGGTCTCTCAGACATACTATGCCTCCTCCTCCGACCCCTCCTCCTCCTCCACCGAATTACCATCCGTGGGCACGGCGCCTTCAGTCGGTAGCTCTAGGCGCAGCAGCAGTGCCGTGGGTAAGCGCCAGCAGGCGGTGCTCAAACTGCTGAGCTTAGGTGACAAAAGGTACACCGCCCAAGAGCTGTTACAGGGCATCACGGCGCAGACCGATGTGTGGCTGGCACCGCTGAACCTCAAGCCAGGCATGGTTGTGTGTGACAACGGGCGTAACCTGGTGGCGGCTCTGCAACTCGGCAGACTGACACATGTGCCATGCCTGGCCCACGTGTTCAACCTAATTGTTCAGCGGTTCCTCAAGACATACCCCAATCTGTCTGATTTGCTCACCAAGGTGCGCCGCATCTGTGCGCATTTCCGCAAGTCGACCACAGATGCTGCCACTCTCAGGGCAGCGCAGCGCCGCCTACAACTGCCCGCTCACCGACTGTTGTGCGACGTGCCCTCAAGATGGAATTCCACATTAAACATGTTATCCAGAGTTTACCAGCAACGCAGAGCGATTGTAGACTGCCAGATGTCATCTTCCACCAGAACTGGTAGTCAGGTCTCTCAGATTCCTCAAGTCTACAATGAGGAGTGGACGTGGATGTCTGATATCTGCCAGGTGTTGAGCAACTTTGAGGAGTCAACACAGATGGTCAGCGGCGATGCCGCCATTATCAGCCTCACCATCCCGCTGCTTTGCCTGTTGAAAAACTCACTGCTCAGCATCAAGTCGGATGCGTTGCGCTTGTCACAAGAGACGGTGGAGGAAGATACGTCGCTTGATAGCCAGAGCACCCTCCGGTCTGTTTCTCAGCGCGTATCGGAGTAGGTGGATGAGGATGAGGAGGAAGTGGAGGAGAATGTCGGCGAGACAGTAGAGGGTACCAGTGCTCAGTCCTTAACTCTTGAGCGTGTATGGGCTGAAGAGGAGGACTTGGAGGAGGAGGAGGAGGAGGAAATGGAGAGTCAGGCCAGTGAGGAGAGGGAATTCTTGCGTGTTGGGACTCTGGCGCACATGGCAGATTTCATGTTAGGCTGCCTATCCTGTGACCCTCGCGTTAGAAGAATTTTTTCCAACACCGATTACTGGGTGTTCACTCTCCTGGACCCACGGTACAAGCAGAACCTTTCCACTCTCATCCCTGCAGAGGAAAGGAGTATGAGAGTGAATAGATATCAACAGGCCCTGGTGCACAAGCTGAAACAATTCTTCCCATCTGACGCCGCTAGCGGCAGAGGGCATGGTTCTGTGGGCCAAGTAGCGGGGGAGAGGAGGCGAGCAGGCAGCTTGTCCAGCGCTGGCAGGGGAACGCTCTCCAAGGCCTTTGCCAGTTTTATGTCACCCCAGCAAGACACTGTCACCTGTCCCCAGTCTAGGCAGAGTAGGGGGGAGCTGTACAGAAAGATGGTGAGGGAGTACCTAGCTGACCATACCAACGTCCGTAGCGATCACTCTGCTCCATACAACTACTGGGTTTCAAAGCTGGACACGTGGCCTGAACTGGCGCTGTACGCCTTGGAGGTGCTGGCCTGCCCTGCCGCTAGCGTGCTGTCAGAGCGGGTATTCAGTGCAGCTGGTGGCGTCATCATCGATAAGCGTACACGCCTGTCAACTGACAGCGCTGACAGGCTGACGCTTATTAAAATGAACAAAGCCTGGATTTCACCGGAATTCAAATCTCCGGGGGAAAGCAGCTAAGGATTTAAATAACTTATGTATCCGATTCCTCTTCTCTACTCCTCCTCCTACTCCTCCTCCTCCTCCATATCGTCTTTGCCTAACGCTGACCCAAAAAACGCCATTTTTTAGAGGTCCAACTGGCACTCTTTTAGCACAATTTTTCAGGAGGGCCCCCTACAGGCCCTCTATTCAAACAATTTTTCCAGTGGTCCACCTACAGGCCCTCTCTTCAAACAATTTTTCAGGAAGGCCCCCTACAGGCCCTCTCTCCAAACAATTTTTCCGGAGGTCCACCTATAGGCCCTCTGTCCAAACAATTTTTCCGGAGTTCCACCTACAGGCCCTCTCTCCAAACAATTTTTCCGGAGGTCCACCTATAGGCCCTCTCTCCAAACAATTTTTCCGGAGGTCCACCTATAGGCCCTCTGTCCAAAAAAATTTTTCCGGAGTTCCACCTACAGGCCCTCTCTCCAAACAATTTTTCCGGAGGTCCACCTATAGGCCCTCTGTCCAAACTATTTTTCCGGAGGTCCACCTATAGGCCCTCTGTCCAAACAATTTTTCCGGAGTTCCACCTACAGGCCCTCTCTCCAAACATTTTCCGGAGGTCCACCTACAGGCCCTCTGTCCAAAAATTTTTTCCGGAGTTCCACCTACAGGCCCTCTGTCCAAACAATTTTCCGGAGTTTCCACCTACAGGCCCTCTCTCCAAACAATTTTTCCGGAGGTCCACCTACAGGCCTCTGTCCAAAAAATTTTTTCCGGAGTTCCACCTACAGGCCCTCTCTCCAAACAATTTTTCCGGAGGTCCACCTATAGGCCCTCTGTCCAAACAATTTTAACGGAGGTCCACCTACAGGCCCTCTCTCCAAACAATTTTTTCCGGAGGTCCACCTACAGGCCTCTGTTCAACAATTTTTCCGGAGTTCCACCTACAGGCCCTCTCTCCAAACAATTTTACGTCTTTTTCCTTCTTTCTCTCTCTCCAAACTATTTTCCGGATAGCTGCCATATACTATTAAACTGAGTAGTATACATAGAACACATACCACACTTGATCAAGCTCATAATTGACAATTGTACTGGTTGATGCTAAATTTTTAAGTTGGGGTCCTGCGTCGTCATTCTAACTACATCCGGCTGTTGTCACCACCACACACGCTAGCCCCAGGGGCACTCCCCTGGCTCTTCCAGCTCACCTCTCCCCCCAGCCTGCCCCCCCACCTACAGCCCCTCTCTCCAGTTCCTGTTTCCAGTTTTATTTGCGCAAACTGCATACATTTTTGGGATAGGTGTGAAAAATAATATTACTTGCGAATCTATATTGCCAACATTGGATACGGTAGCAAGTAGAGAGACCAAACACATTGCTGCCCACAGGGTTCCGCAAATTCCTGGTCCACCCGCAATTCCTTGTCCACAATGTCAAGGAGGTCGAGGTCTGTGGATGAGCAACAAGTCCTTCTGTACTGAATCGCCGACAAAGTCTCCATCTAAGAACCTACAGACCGTTGTGGAGAGCGGCACAGCTCGCCATCAAAGTGACGAACCCCAACGCCAGACTGCGCTGAGAAGATAACGAATAAATATCTCTGTGGTTATTTTTGCTAAATAAAAGTTAACTAAACCCCCCAAAAATTAATCTGTTCCTGTGCCTGATCCACCCAAGTTGAATCTGTCCCATCATGAGAAAGTCCCCCCCAAGGAGTCCCACTGTAACTTGCTTCCCATACAACTACCTCACCCCCCGACACCTGTGTCTCGCCATTGTCCACCACCTCCTCAGACAACACTGGTAATCCACACTGTCAGCACACGGAAACAGCAAAAGGTCTTGCGAATTGGGGCAGAGAATGTTCTGGGCTAGCACATCAGGGAAGGGGTGACTATGGGGTTCCAGGAGTACGTGACCACATGCAATATCCATTTAAAAGTCGTGCCACACTTGATCTAGCTCATAATTGACAATTGTACCGGTTGACGCTAAATTTTTAAGTTGGGGTCCTGTGTCGTCATTCTAACTACATCCGGCTGTTGTCACCACCACACACGCTAGCCCAGGGGGCACTCCTCTGG
>ONZH01008343.1:0-18142 GCA_900303285.1 Rhinella marina
TGGAAGCGCTATCGGCTATCCATTGCACCACCTGTTCAACCTGCTCAGCCTCAACAGCGGTGTAACCCGCCCCCTGCTTAACTGTCCCATAAAGGCAGGGATTCTGGATGAGCGGGATCCTGGCTGATCCTCACCAGCACACATTGTATCCCCACTGGCTTCAACAAGGCCCCAACAGCATTTCCGCGCCCCCGTCCTCGTCCACGTCCTATTCCGCTAGCCCCCCTCCGCATTTTATTTTTTTTTGGTTACAATATTTTGCCTTCACAGCCGTGAAATAATTTTGCAAGAGAACGCACAGTACAGTTGCCAATTATAAGGCCTAATATTTATAGTTCAAGGTACACAGCCGTTGTACTAACTTTTCAGACGGTGGGTATTAACACCAGGTATTTTAATAATTTTGCCAGAGAACGCACAGTACAGTTGCCAATTATAAGGCCTAATATTTTATAGTTCAAGGTACACAGCCGTGTACTAACTTTTCAGACGGTGGGTATTAACACCAGGTATTTAATAATTTTGCCAGAGAACGCACAGTACAGTTGCCAATTATAAGGCCTAATATTTTATAGTTCAAGGTACACAGCCGTGTACTAACTTTTCAGACGGTGGGTATTAACACCAGGTATTTTAATAATTTTGCCAGAGAACGCACAGTACAGTTGCCAATTATAAGGCCTAATATTTTATAGTTCAAGGTACACAGCCGTGTACTAACTTTTCAGACGGTGGGTATTAACACCAGGTATTTTAATAATTTGCCAGAGAACGCACAGTACAGTTGCCAATTATAAGGCCTAATATTTTATAGTTCAAGGTACACAGCCGTGTACTAACTTTTCAGACGGTGGGTATTAACACCAGGTATTTTAATAATTTTGCCAGAGACCGCACAGTACAGTTGCCAATTATAAGGCCTAATATTTTATAGTTCAAGGTACACAGCGTGTACTAACTTTTCAGACGGTGGGTATTAACACCAGGTATTTTAATAATTTTGCCAGAGAACGCACAGTACAGTTGCCAATTATAAGGCCTAATATTTTATAGTTCAAGGTACACAGCCGTGTACTAACTTTTCAGACGGTGGGTATTAACACCAGGTATTTTAATAATTTTGCCAGAGAACGCACAGTACAGTTGCCAATTATAAGGCCTAATATTTTATAGTTCAAGGTACACAGCCGTGTACTAACTTTTCAGACGGTGGGTATTAACACCAGGTATTTTAATAATTTTGCCAGAGAACGCACAGTACAGTTGCCAATTATAAGGCCTAATATTTTATAGTTCAAGGTACACAGCCGTGTACTAACTTTTCAGACGGTGGGTATTAACACCAGGTATTTAAATTAGTTTGCAAGAGAACGCACAGTACAGTTGAAAATTATAAGGCCTATATATATTTTATAGTTCAAGGTACACAGCCGTGTACTAACTTTTCAGACGGTGGGTATTAACACCAGGTATTTTAATAATTTTGCCAGAGAACGCACAGTACAGTTGCCAATTATAAGGCCTAATATTTTATAGTTCAAGGTACACAGCCGTGTACTAACTTTTCAGACGGTGGGTATTAACACCAGGTATTTAAATTAGTTTGCAAGAGAACGCACAGTACAGTTGAAAATTATAAGGCCTATATATATTTTATAGTTCAAGGTACACAGCCGTGTACTAACTTTTCAGACGGTGGGTATTTATACCAGGTATTTAAATTAGTTTGCAAGAGAACGCACAGTACAGTTGAAAATTATAAGGCCTATATATATGTTATAGTTCAAGGTACACAGCCGTGTACTAACTTTTCAGACGGTGGGTATTTACACCAGGTATTTAAATTAGTTTGCAAGAGAACGCACTGTACAGTTGCCAATTATAAGGCCTATATATTTTATAGTTCAATGTACACAGCAGTAGTGCCAAATATAGTTTGGTATGTAGCAGAGCACCTAATACACCACTAATGCCTCTCTCTGTCCCTACTCCAGCAGCTATCCCTGAATACAGCAGCCGTTCTCTGTAAAGTCTATATTGTAGTAAGCTATCACTGAAGTGCACTATAGTAGCCCTGATAAGGGCTTTTAATCACGCTCCTGCCTGTCCAACAGCTAAAACCTGTCTCTCCCTTCTCCAGCCTCTGTCCCTGACTAAGTTCACGCAGCATATGCGTACGAGCAGGAAGAGCTGAGTTTTTAATATTCGAGGTCACATGGTTTTTCCAGCCAATGCATGTAGACGCCGTTTTCGCGCTGCCAGCGTGCTCAGTGTGCCTGTCATACCCCCCCTGCATGGTGATTGGTGGAAAAAGAGCGCCAGGGAAGGTGGGAGGGGAATCGAATTCTAGGTGCGCCATCGCCGTTATACTCGAATTAAATCGAGTACGCCGAATATCGTAGTATTCGATCGAATACCAGCTCGATCGAACACTACTCGCTCATCTCTACTGAGATCGCAATCTTTATAAAAGTTCAATCTCCTGTATCATTGTTTATACACATTCTAAGAGATGGCAGCATATAACTGCAAAGACAGACAAGATAGAGCAATGAAAGTTTTTGGATATGATAATAAAGAGAATCAATTGCAGTTAAATTTGGAAGATACAACTTGAAAACTAGAAAGACGTATAACGAGAGCTGTGTACAGTGATATTTCACTACACTCCAGAAGTACATGTATATACAAAAAGACATGATTCCCCAGGGACATAGAATCAAAAAGATTCCAACACGCGTATATTCAGAAGAGTTTGTCCAAGAGTGGAATTCTGTTCTCAACAATTGCTCTTTAAATCTCATGAGACTTATAGTCAAACATGAGGACATGAAGCTGAAAGACATTCATCCTGAGATTGATTCCTTACAAACTTCCCTGGAGGATATAACACATTTATCTACATTTGAAGAATCACAAACTAATCTCAAAGAGAAAATTAAATTACTAGTGGATGATATCATCACCATAAAGAAAAGAAATATGAACCGGACCTGTATGATTACACACATAATCAGTTCTTTAAATGAGTATGCAGACACAATGCGTTTATTACCACAAAATCAAATTTTAAATCACGCGGGAACCAATGACAAAAAAAGACCATCAGAAACTTCACAGAGTCACTTTCAGTTCATCCAGCATGGACTCTTCTGATTACAACACCAAAGATTCAGGCCGAGACAGTGGGAATTTATTCCCAAACTGTCTTATTTTTTTAAAAAAGCAAATCAAAGTGCAAAAAACATGGACAGAATTCATAGAAACATAGAAGATTGACGGCAGAAAAAGACCACCTGGTCCATCTAGTCTGCCCTTTTATTATCCTTTTATTGTTATCTTAGGATAGATACATGTTTATCCCAGGCATGTTTAAATTCAGTTACTGTGGATTTATCAACCACCTCTGCTGGAAGTTTGTTCCAAGCTTCTACTACTCTTTCAGTGAAATAATATTTTCTAATGTTGTTCTTGATTTTTCCCCCAACTAACCTCAGATGGTGCCCCCTTGTTCTTGTGTTCTGTTTCTTATTAATAACCCTTCCCTCCTGAACTTTATTCAGTCCTTAACATATTTAAAGGTTTCAATCATGTCCCCCCTTTCTCTTCTTTCCTCCAGACTATACATATTAAGAACTCTGAGTCTTTCTTGATAAGTTCAAAAAATGAAAAGAGAAAGAGGTAAAAAACACAAACGAAAATCAGAAAATGGTCTCAGGCAAACAGGAGAAATATTGAATGTCACCTCTTTGGTTGTTATTAATGTATCTTCGCGGCCTCTGACTCAGCCTCAAGAATAATTGCTCAATCTTGATCTCAACTTTGCTCCTGCTAATCAATTGAATATGTTCTCCACATTTAAGTATGTCAATAATTTGTCCACAGGTTAGCTATTAAAAAAAAATATTTCAGAAGGAAGTGCACAACCTGAATGGCCTGAGCTGAGAAATACTCATTCAAATGTTTTTATGAATTCGGAGTTTCCTGAACATTGTGCGTTATTATGTCTTAATAGTCTTGAATCTACAGTTGAAAATAATGAATCATGTATTGATCAGGCTATGGATTTTAATTCTGCTAATCCATTTTATTAGGCTTTTTAATCAAGATTTGAAGAAATGGATAGGTTTTGGAGCGCTGTGGAGCGTGACTTAAAAAAGTTATATGACATTACAAAAACTTTATCTGTCCCTTCCAACCTCTCACCTCCCTCTGATGTGCAATAAAGGAATTAAAATCTGCTCATGAAATCCTTATTCTGAAAAGATAAGGGAGGCTCGGTGGTTGTGATGGACAGAGAATTAGACCATACCCACATATTATAACTAGAGATGAGCGAATCGAATCGGACGAAGTGGAATTCGATCCGAATTTCATGAATTATTCGATTCTCACCGATTTAGAATTTCCTGACGATTCATGGTGACAAATCGTTTTTTTTCTTCACTAAAATGGCGGCTGCACGTGTTTGGACATGGAGAAAGGAACATGAGGGAGGGAGGAATCACCCACAATGCCATGCATGCAGCCAATCAGCAGCCAGCCAGCCCTGTGATGTCAAAGCCCTATAAATAGTGTCAGCCGTTTTAGATTCTGTCATTCTACAGTGAACTCAGTGCAGGGACAGACGTTTGCAGGCTCTAGGGCAACTGATAGAAAACCTCCTGAAAAGTGCAAATTGCTGAATAGAAGTGTAGGGAAAGGATAGGAATTGAAGTATTGAAGCAGAACAGGCTTCCATTGGGGTGTTTAGAGACACAACAATGGAGGATGAGAATAAATGATGCGGCACTTACTGGGCTTCTTTTCTTTCTTCGTTTATTGCAACATTAAAAATTGCTGTGAAGGTAGACCGGTCGAAATACTGAATTTTCCCCTCACAGTGTTATGTCATTTGTAGATACATGTATTTAATGCTATACAAATATATATATATATATATCTCAGCTTTGTAAATGCTTATGCAGCTGTATAGAATGTCTATATCCTGGTATTGTGTCTAAGACGCTGCGGTGCAGTATCACAAAGGAATGTGTGTATAATCAAGAACCTTTTTATATTATATTTTTATACTTTGTAACTTTTATAAAGCTTGCGTATAATATATGTATATATTTAACTAGTCCAAGATGGCCCCTGTACTCTTATCAAAATGACTTTTTCAAGCTAGTGACGTAGAATGGAATGCAACTTCTATCCAATCAAGGATTATATTGTTTGCTATTTGCATGCTTACGCCCCCTTTCCTTTTTGTATCGAATAAGTACGTGTGTTAATAAAGAAACAAGCCAGAGGCTGTAATGATTTTGCCACAGAAGCACGGCCAAAGGACTTAATACTGGAATCATAAGTCTGTGTTTTGTCCTTAATTATTGTGCGCACCCGTGTTCAAAACAATTCGGAATGACTGACTGAATTCCAGAAAGGACAGGTTTATGTCCACCTCAACAGCTGGCGCCCAACCGCGGGGCCCCCGAAAGGAGCACCAGGACTCGCTCGGTGTCCCAACCCTCGACCGATGCCACGGGCACCACTCCCTCCCGAAGGGGACTGATCACCCTAACCGACCACGGTAAGTTATATATACACTGTATGTGATAACTTACCTGTGGCTCGAGGGGGGAGTGGTAGTCTGGGGTTTAGGTTTTGTGGGGCCTGAGTGAAACGTCATGTGACCAGACGCCTGGTGGTCTCCGCCGGGGATTCCGGAAACCTACAGCCCCTCAGGAAAGGTCACGTGGGGATTCAGTCAGATCATGTTAGGGACCCAGACTGGCAGCGGCTGTGAGAACACTTTGAAGTAGTGATTTAGGTGGCGCCTGGGTATTCCGACACGTTACGGACCAGTTGCCCAGAGCGTGCGCCTAAAACACTTAGAGTAGTCATCTAGGCGGCGCCTGGGTATACCGCCAAGTTACTCAGAGCGTGCGTCTAGACTAGGGATTTGGGCGGCGCCTGGGTATACCACCAAGTTACCCGGAGTGTGCGCCTGGGATTTGGTGACGCCTGGATATACCGACAAGTTATCCGGAGCGTGAACCTGTAGTATAGTTAGTTGTTAGTTAGTGCGCTGAGTGGTAACCGTTGTGCCCATTGTTGCAACTCCATCACGGGGGAAGTGTTGATGGTACAGTTTGAAGTTTGAAGTTTAGCCGCGGGAGTCGGCGTCTAAATTGGGGAGATCGTAGTGTGTTTCTCTCTCCCCGGGGAAATCGAGTGAGGTCTCTTTCCCCTCCCCCCGTGATTTATTGGCTATTCGGAGGGCGGTTAACTCAGGTTGGTGAAAACGGCCGCGCCAATAGGGCACTGTATGCTTCAAGTGTTCAAAAACCCAGCACAGTCTTCCGGCAGGTGCTCAGAATGCTGTCAGTCTGGTGGAACAAAGAAGGCAAAAAGATATGTAAAGGATGTGAAAAGCTTGTTTAAGATAATTGGGATGCCTCCAGGAGGCAGATTATAGCCCAGTGAAAGTTTGATCGATGTAGCAAGAGCCTTCTATAGAACTGCTTCAAATCATAAAAAAAAAAGAAAAAAGATGGACTGTGGAAAGTGAATTGAAGGGAGAAGGGAAGTGATTAGAAGTGTAATAGGTTGGTGCAAGAAAAAATGGTTGATATGGTTTATGTAAGTGACTCATAGAAAGCTGCAAAATGGCGGATTTGGGAAAAGAAAGGGAAAAAAAAAAGGATTTTCTTCAGTGTTAGTTCAGCTTCGCAGTTTGCAGTTTCAGCCCCCCTTTGGAATTTATGACTATGATAATCCACTTGTTATGTCTGTGTGGACCAGAAATCTGACCTTGTGTGTTGCCAGAGAACCGACTAGTAGATGAAGGTCACACAGCCAAGTTTACTGTGAGCGATATCTGCTCTACTTATGTGATGATGAGGCCAAATTAAGGGTTAAGTTGAGAATGGAAGAAATCATCGCTCACAGAGAAGTGTTCTGGCATTAGGCCAAAAAGGAGTGAACGCTGGACATTCGGCCTTGAATTTACATTATATTCTAGATTTTGTGAAAAGAGAACAATGCGAGCAGAAGCGGAGAATTATTAAAATATAAGAAATTAGTCTGGGCAGAAATGTATAATGAAAAGACAAATGATTACTTTTACATGCCGTCAGCACGGCCCCTAAAATGGCGCAGGAGGACCCAACCGCGCTCCTGCAGACACATCCCCCGCTAGCCCCCTCAGTCTCTCTCTTCAGAGGGGTGGACCTGTGAAGTACGTCAGTGCCAAAACCACGCCCGCGGCTCACCTCTTTGTATTCAGTTATCACACAAGATGGCACGTCCTACGCGTCCCATTCCAGCAGCCATCTTAACTAATCCCATTCCCACTCCGGTGGCCATCTTAACTCCTGCAACTTCCTTTCCAGGTGGCCATCTTAACTGAGGGAACATCAGTCCCTGCCCAGCGGCCATCTTAGTTACTGGTATTCTCTATGACACGGCTACAAGTGAGAAACAATGCACATAGATGCAAGTAGAAGCATAACGAGTACTCGACTTAGTAAATGAAGGATATACATATACCTGTAATTAGTTAATATTGTTTAATTAGAGATCAGAAATTTTATAAATTAATAACTTTCCTTTTTCTCTTTCTAGCAGCTTGTAAATGTCCAAGAGTCGAGACAATAGTTTAACAATATGTTGTAGGAGTGAACAACCAAAGACAATGGTATTATGTGCCGGCAATTGATTCATTTAATGTTTCTTTTGATTCACTTAATGTTTCTTTCTACCCCCTCCATACAGGATGGTTTTCTGTGTGTATCCGTATCCAGGAAAGCTGTGTCTGTGAGAGTTGACCCATTCAGTGGAATGTGAATGAATGTAGCTTGAAGTTGTACTTGTGTGTGGACTGTGCGTGGATGCAGCAGAGAAAATGAAGGAATGTGTATGATGTAATACATTTGTTTTTCTTTATATGCGCATTGGGGATTTTTATTTTTCCTTGGTACCAAATATTTTGACCAAATTCTACATTTTATTTTTGAAAACAAGGCAATAAAACGTCTTCATGTTTTTTTTCATGTTTTGTGTCTGTACTGTTAGATCTGTTTGTTTCTATGTTTGCTTTTTGTCGACTTGTTGTATGTCTAATGTACTAACATCAGAGATCTGACCTCATGGACAACCAAGACAAGACTGACTCAAATAGGGAAACTCACATTGTCCGACTGAAAGGGGTGGACTAAGGGGGGGAGGGAGGAAGACAATACTGACGTCACAGATACAAAGACAGCCCTTGTGCACTTCTCCTAGTTACGAGTACTCTGTTCATTTAAAGGAAAAGAAAAAAAAGGAGTCCAATCATTTCCACATCCAGAAAAGTTGGGTACTGCTACAAAATGTGCAGAATACACAATATCACACATTTAATAAACATCAAAACATCGTTAGAGATCTCAAGAAGGTTGGTTATTAATAAAAAATTAATGGTGTTGTGTTTTATTTGGTTCAAAAGGTATACATTACACAAGATACCCGGGTATTGGTATTGATTAATGTATTGAAATATGCAGGATTATTTGTCAAAAAATCATGAAAGTTTGTTTTGAAGTATCCTTTAATTAGACCAGATTTAGAGTCTCACAAAAGTCCTTTTTGATTTGACAGAAGACCTCTTTGGTCCCATTGGTAAGTGTTATTTACATATAGTGTTGGACCGACAAACGTTCTAAGGACATTTGTTTATTTGATCAATGATGGAGAGGAAACCACCTCAGCAACGGCTTATTCTAACATGAACTGAGTTTTTGAGTTGACTTTTTGATTGTGTGGAACTGTTCCGGTGCATCTTTCCTGTGTGCAGCTACAAAGAGCTGGGACTAACAACCTCGGGGAAAGTCCAGGAGCTGCTGCGTCAAGTCTACAAGGTGTGGTAAGACACAGTTGTCAGTAACCCGTCACCCAACAAGAAACAACTTTGACCACGGGTCTGCCATGCTGCACAAGGCCTTGCTGTTCGTACTGCGGCTGTCCAGGGGTGGACCTTAACGGTAATCTGTGTGCCTAACCAGCAGAGCTGATGCAGACCAGTGAGGGTGGGAGGTCCTTGTGTCAAAGCTCCTCCCACAGTCAAGGTAACAGACTGTTTATCACCCACTGATAAGAGGCTCTAACATCTACACTGACACCTACACCTGCAACCCCTTCACATACATAAGGAGGGGTCATAGACTGAACTTTATAATAACAAGCATCAAGTGATGGACAACTGACTTTTCACCAGAGACTATGTTATTATCCAAGAAGATCGAAGAGAAGACGACCACAGAGAGACACTTCTTGTTAGTCCAACACACAGTTTTTTTTTTTTTTTAGAAATCCAATGATCCACAAATAGGTTTCTGTCAAATGATTAGGATAAGCCCAAGTACACAGGGGGGTACCTGTTGGGTTTCAGCCTTGGTGAAGACTACCTTTTCCCCCATGTCCGTCTAGACACTTGACAATTAGAAAATCAAAGATTAGGGAAAAATTCAGTCTTTAGGGGGGACTGTGAAGGTAGACCGGTCGAAATACTGAATTTTCCACTCACAGTGTTATGTCATTTGTAGATACATGTATTTAATGCTATAAAAATATATATATATATATCTCAGCTTTGTAAATGCTTATGCAGCTGTATAGAATGTCTATATCCTGGTATTGTGTCTAAGACGCTGCGGTGCAGTATCACAAAGGAATGTGTGTATAATCAAGAACCTTTTTATATTATATTTTTATACTTTGTAACTTTTATAAAGCTTGCGTATAATATATGTATATATTTAACTAGTCCAAGATGGCCCCCGTACTCTTATCAAAATGACTTTTTCAAGCTAGTGACGTAGAATGGAATGCAACTTCTATCCAATCAAGGATTATATTGTTTGCTATTTGCATGCTTACGCCCCCTTTCCTTTTTGTATCGAATAAGTACGTGTGTTAATAAAGAAACAAGCCAGAGGCTGTAATGATTTTGCCACAGAAGCACGGCCAAAGGACTTAATACTGGAATCATAAGTCTGTGTTTTGTCCTTAATTATTGTGCGCACCCGTGTTCAAAACAATTCGGAATGACTGACTGAATTCCAGAAAGGACAGGTTTATGTCCACCTCAACACCGCTACTTGCGGGCACCGTGCTCACTGAACGGGACGCGGCGACGGCCGTTTCGCGCCTTGTTGCACTTCGTCTGGCCGCTATGTGATGACGCCGGTACGCATCACGTTACTTATACTGTGTCCGGCGTCATCAACTTGGAGACAGGTAAACAACAAGCATTTAAAAACAATTCCAGCAATAACATGAAGTTATAAGAACACTGCAAGATCATTCTTATCGTTAAATCCTAACTGTCCCATGGCGTTAGTCCTCATAATCCATGAGGCCTCTATTTGGAGTAACTTACTGTGTCGTTCTCCTCCATTTTTAAGTGGTGCAATCACCTCTATTCCTGCACAGGTAAGTATCTCTCCGGAGCCTCCGTGTTCTTTTTGGACATAGTGTTTATGGACAGGAAGTACTATGAAGCAGAAGCTATGAGACAACTCAGGGATGCTGACATTTATGAACCCCTATCAAGCAGTCTCATAGGGAAATATCAGAGACAATTGAGGTCCCTTCTAACTAAATATGTACAGATGGGAGTCATTACGGAAAACACAATGGAAAAATTGTATCCCATGTATCCTACAAAACCAAAGTGGTATTTTGTTCCAAAAATTCAAATTCACAAGTCTCTGATTAACCCTCCGGGGCGCCCTATTGTTACGGAAATGGGATCGATAACAGAACCTTTATCCCAGTATTTGGATTGGATGTTGCGCCCATGAGCACAGTGTCCCGTCTTATTTGAAGGATACTGGTGAATTTGTGAAATTAGTGAGGGAGACACAATGGCAATAAGGTGATCTTTTGGCGTCTATCGACGTCGAAAGTTTATACCCCAGGATTCCCCAACAATTAGGAGTACAAGCCATAGGTACTATCCTTGAATACCATCAGAAAAGTGACAGTTATGTCAGGTTTGTGAAGGAAGCCTTAGAATATGTATTGACGCATTACGCCTTTACCTTTAATGACTCCTGGTATTACCAGAAGACCGGTACAGCGATGGGAACCCCGGTATCTTACACATTTGCCAATATCTTCCTGGCATATTTTGAAGACAGGTTTGTGTTCACAGTAGGAAACAAATTTATTTAATATGTTATGTTGTATATGAGGTTTGTGGATGATGTATTCATAATATGGCGAGGTACTGAATTGCACTTTGGCCAATTCGTGGATTACCTTAATAATGAGAATGACCTAAATATGAAGTTCACAAGTAAGATACATCCTGAGAAAATGGAGTTCTTAGATGTAATGGTAACGGTACAAGAAAGTGAATTGGTCACTAGAGTATATAGGAAGGAAACAGCCACAAATTCCCTCTTGCACTACAGAAGCTCCCACCCTCACCACGTGAAAAAGGCAGTGCCCATGGTCAGTTTGCAAGAATCAGACGGATCACCATTAGTGAAGGAGACTTCATTGAGCAATCTAGGGAGTTAAAAGGAAGACTGTTGAAAAAAGCATACCCAAAAAACTTGATAGATCGGTCCTTTATAGAGGTATGCCAGAGGAGTAAGGAGGAACGAGTGAATAGGAGTCAACAAGGGAAGGAAAACAGGGCAGTCTTTACCTCAATGGCTGAGACAGTCGAAAGAGCAATTAATAAGAATTGGCATATGTTAGCCAGTGATGAAGATATAAAGGAGAAAGTGCATAGCCCCCCCCCTAGTTAGCTTTAGAAAAAGTACCACAATAAGGGACAAGTTAGTTAGAAGTTCATATGTAGATAATAGGAAGGATAATTGGCTCTTGAAGTCGGTGCCACAAGGGAACTGCAAATGCGGACAATGCGTCTCATGTAAACATATGCTGAAGACTAAATACCTAAATATAGGAGGCATCGTACATGTTATAAAACAATTAATCACTTGCAAAACGCAGTATGTGGTATATGTAATTTTCTGCCCTTGCGGCAGGTTTTATATAGGGAAGACTATTAGGCCCCTATATATACGGTTTAGAGAACATAAAAAATCCATTCAAACTGGAATACAGTCCCCAAGACTGATAGAGCATGTCCAAAAAGAACACGGAGGGTCCGGAGAGATACTTACCTGTGCAGGAATAGAGGTGATTGCACCACTTAAAAATGGAGGAGATCGACACAGTAAGTTATTCCAAATAGAGGCCTCATGGATTATGAGGACTAAAGCCATGGGACAGTTAGGATTTAACGATAAGAATGATCTTGCAATGTTCTTATAACTTCATGTTATTGCTGGAATTGTTTTTAAATGCTTGTTGTTTACCTGTCTCCAAGGTGATGACGCCGGATGCAGTATAAGTAACGTGATGCATACCGGCGTCATCACATAGCGGCCAGACGAAGCGCAACAAGGCGCGAAACTGCCGTCGCCGCGTCCCGTTCACTGAGCACGGTGCCCGCGGTAAGCAATTTTTAATGTTGCAATAAAGGAAGAAAGAAAAGAAGCCCTGTGAGTGCCACATCATTTATTCTCATCCTCCATTGTTGTGATTTCATTGCGCTGTCCATGCAGAGCATCGGGGGCTATGAAAACACGTTTCTGATTATCTCAATGGTATTAGCAATGTGGCGTAGTGCCAACCTCTCCTGTTGAACTGCACCTCAGTGTTTAGAGACAGTACAGTAAACTTAGTGCAGGGAGAGACGTTTGCAGAGGCTAGGCAAAGTGTGACAAAACCTCCTGAAAAGTACAACTTGCTGAATAGAAGTGTAGGGAAAGGATAGGGATTGATGGATTGAAGCAGAACAGGCTTTTATTGGGGTGTTTAGAGACAGTGTGAGATCTGGAAAGAAGTGCAAACACAGGGTAATAAGAAAAATGGTATTACACCTTGGTTTCAGTGACTGGGATTCAAAATTGCCATGCTACAGCTGCTCATGTCAGGTTTGCCTCTGTAATTCTGGTTATTGGGGTTTAGTTAACCCTTGTGCGCGGCAGTTACATTTTGTACAGCACTTTTTGGTGGTTTTAGTGTTGAGGCTTATTATCTGTGTTGAAGAGGGACAATGGCAGCCATTTGTAGCATGTATTATTCTCAAGAAACAGAATTTTAGTTGGCGTACAGCACCAAAGTTCTATATAGTAATGTGTTCTACCAGCTACTAGTGTTGAAAAAAAAGTATTTTTCGCTCCGTGTTAAAGTGGGAGAATTACAGCCCGTTGTACTGTGTATTATTCTCAAGAAAAAGAGTTTTATTAGGCGTACAGCGCCAAAGTTCTATATTTTAAAAGCTACTCGCATTTATTGCTGTTGCCAAAAAAATGTATTATTCACTCTGTGTTGAAGTGGGAAGATTACAGCCAGTTGTAGCGTGTATTATTCTCAAGAAAACGATTATTACTACGCGTATAGCGCCAAAGTTCTATATTTTAAAAGCTACTGGCATTTATTGCTGTTGACAAAAAAAACGCATTATTCACTCCGTGTTGAAGTGGGACAATTACTGCCTGTTGTAGCGTGTATTATTCTCAAGAAAAAGATTATTACTAGGCGTATAGCGCCAAAGCTCTATATTTTAAAAGCTACTGGCATTTATTGCTGTTGCCAAAAAAAGTATTATTCGATCGGTGTTGAACTGGGAGAATTACAGCCCATTGTAGCGTGTATTATTCTCAAGAAAACGATTATTACTAGGCGTATAGCGCCAAGGTTCTATATTTTAAAAGCTACTGGCATTTATTGCTGTTGCCCAAAAAAACGTATTATTTGCTCGTTGTTGAAGTGGGATAATTACACACCGTTTTAGCGTGTATTATTCTCAAGAAAACGAGTTTTAGTAGGCGTACAGCGCCAAACTTCTATATAGTAAAGTGTTGTAGCAGCTATTAGTGTTGCAAAAAAACGTATTATTCGCTCTGTGTTGGAGTGGGAAAATTACAGCCCGTTGTAGCGTGTATTATTCTCAACAAAAAGATTATTACTAGGCGTATAGCGCCAAAGTTCTAAATTTTAAAAGCTACTGGCATTTATTGCGGTTGCCAAAAAAAACGTATTATTCGCTCGGTGTTGAACTGAGACAATTACAGCCCATTGTAGCGTGTATTATTCTTAAGAAAAAGATTATTACTAGGCGTATAGCGCAAAAGTTCTATATTTTAAAAGCTACTGCCATTTATTGCTGTTGCCAAAAAAACGTATTATTCTCTCGGTGTTGAACTGAGACAATTACAGCCCGTTGTAGTGTGTATTATTCTCAAGTAAAATAGTTTTACTAGACGTACAGCGCCAAAGTTCTCTATTTTAAAAGCTACTGGCATTTATTGCTGTTGCCCAAAAAACGTATTATTCACTTGGTGTTGAAGTGGGAAAATTACAGCTTGTTGTAGCGTGTATTATTCTCAAGAAAAAGATTATTACTAGGTGTATAGCACCAAAGTTCTATATTTTAAAAGCTACTGGCATGTATTGCTTTTGCCAAAAAAACGTATTATTCACCCGGTGTTGAACTGAGACAATTACAGCCCACTGTAGCATGTATTATTCTCAAGAAAAAGAGTTCTACTAAGCGTACAGTGCCAAAGTTCTGTATTTTAAAAGCTACTGGAATTTATTGCTGTTGCCCAAAACACGTATTTTTCGCTTGGTGTTGAACTGAGACAATTTCAGCCCGTTGTATCGTGTATTATTCTCAAGAAAAAGAGGTTTACTAGGCCTATAGCGCCAAAGTTCTATATTTTAAAAGCCACTATCATTTATTGCTGTTGTCAAAAAAATGTATTTTTCGCTCCGTGTTGAAGTGGGACAATTACAGTCCATTGTAGCGTGTATTATTCTCAAGAATAAGATTATTACTAGGCGTATTGCGCCAAAGTTCTATATGTTAAAAGCTACTGACATTTATTGCTGTTGCCAAAAAAACGTATTATTCGCTTGGTGTTGAACTGTGACAATTACAGCCCGTTGTAGCGTGTATTATTCTCAAGAAACAGATTATTACTAGGCGTATAGCGCCAAAGTTCAATATTTTAAAAGCTACTGGCATTTATTGCTGTTGACAAAAAAAAACAACGCATTATTTGCTCGGTGTTGAAGTGGGACAATTACAGCCTGTTGTAGTGTGTATTATTCTCAACAAAAAGATTATTACTAGGCGTATAGCGCCAAAGTTCTGTATTTTAAAAGCTACTGGCATTTAGTGCTGTTGCCAAAAAAAGTATTATTCGCTCGGTGTTGAAGTGGGACAATTACAGCCCGTTGTAGCGTGTATTATTCTCAAGAAAACAATTATTACTAGGCGTATAGCGCCAAAGTTCTATATTTTAAAAGCTACTGGCATTTATTGCTGTTGCCAAAAAAATGTATTATTCGCTCGGTGTTGAACTGAGACAATTATAGCCCGTTGTAGCATGTATTATTCTCAACAAAAAGATTGTTACTAGGCGTATAGCGCCAAAGTTCTGTATTTTAAAAGCTACTGCCATTTATTGCTGTTGCCAAAAAAACGTATTATTCTCTCGGTGTTGAACTGAGACAATTACAGCCCGTTGTAGTGTGTATTATTCTCAAGTAAAATAGTTTTACTAGACGTACAGCGCCAAAGTTCTCTATTTTAAAAGCTACTGGCATTTATTGCTGTTGCCCAAAAAACGTATTATTCACTTGGTGTTGAAGTGGGAAAATTACAGCTTGTTGTAGCGTGTATTATTCTCAAGAAAAAGATTATTACTAGGTGTATAGCACCAAAGTTCTATATTTTAAAAGCTACTGGCATGTATTGCTTTTGCCAAAAAAACGTATTATTCACCCGGTGTTGAACTGAGACAATTACAGCCCACTGTAGCATGTATTATTCTCAAGAAAAAGAGTTCTACTAAGCGTACAGTGCCAAAGTTCTGTATTTTAAAAGCTACTGGAATTTATTGCTGTTGCCCAAAACACGTATTTTTCGCTTGGTGTTGAACTGAGACAATTTCAGCCCGTTGTATCGTGTATTATTCTCAAGAAAAAGAGGTTTACTAGGCCTATAGCGCCAAAGTTCTATATTTTAAAAGCCACTATCATTTATTGCTGTTTTCAAAAAAATGTATTTTTCGCTCCGTGTTGAAGTGGGACAATTACAGTCCATTGTAGCGTGTATTATTCTCAAGAATAAGATTATTACTAGGCGTATTGCGCCAAAGTTCTATATGTTAAAGCTACTGACATTTATTGCTGTTGCCAAAAAAACGTATTATTCGCTTGGTGTTGAACTGTGACAATTACAGCCCGTTGTAGCGTGTATTATTCTCAAGAAACAGATTATTACTAGGCGTATAGCGCCAAAGTTCAATATTTTAAAAGCTACTGGCATTTATTGCTGTTGACAAAAAAAACAACGCATTATTTGCTCGGTGTTGAAGTGGGACAATTACAGCCTGTTGTAGTGTGTATTATTCTCAACAAAAAGATTATTACTAGGCGTATAGCGCCAAAGTTCTGTATTTTAAAAGCTACTGGCATTTAGTGCTGTTGCCAAAAAAAGTATTATTCGCTCGGTGTTGAAGTGGGACAATTACAGCCCGTTGTAGCGTGTATTATTCTCAAGAAAACAATTATTACTAGGCGTATAGCGCCAAAGTTCTATATTTTAAAAGCTACTGGCATTTATTGCTGTTGCCAAAAAAATGTATTATTCGCTCGGTGTTGAACTGAGACAATTATAGCCCGTTGTAGCATGTATTATTCTCAACAAAAAGATTGTTACTAGGCGTATAGCGCCAAAGTTCTGTATTTTAAAAGCTACTGGCATTTGTTGCTGTTGCCAAAAAAACGTATTATTCACTCCGTGTTGAAGTGGGATGATTACAGCCCTTTGTATTGTGTATTATTCTTAAGAAAAAGAATTTTGCTAGGCGTACAGTGCCAAAGTTCTGTATTTTAAAAGCTACAGGCATTTATTGCTGTTGCCCAAAAAACGTATTATTCACTTGGTGTTGAACTGAGACAATTACAGCCCGTTGTAGCGTGTTTTATTCTGAAGAAAAAGATTATTACTAGGCGTATAGTGCCAAAGTTCTATATTTTCAAAGCTACTGGCATTTATTGCTATGGCCCAAAAAAACGTATTATTTGCTTGGTGTTGAAGTGGGACAATTACAGCCTGTTGTAGCGTGTATTATTCTCAAGAAAAAGATTATTACTAGGTGTATAGCACCAAAGTTCTATATTTTAAAAGCTACTGGCATTTATTGCTGTTGCCCAAAAAACGTATTATTCGCTCGGTGTTGAACTGAGACAATTTCAGCCCGTTGTAGCATGTATTATTCTCAAGAAAAAAAGTTTTACTAGGCGTAAAGTGCCAAAGTTCTGTGTTTTAAAAGCTACTGGCATTTATTGCTGTTGCCCAAAAAACGTATTATTTGCTCGGTGTTGAACTGAGACAATTACAGCCCGTTGTAGCGTGTATTATTCTCAAGAAAAAGAGTTTTACTAGGCGTACAGCGCCAAAGTTCTATATAGTAAAGTGTTCTACCAGCTATTGTGTTGCAAAAAAAAGTATTATTCGCTCTGTGTTGAAGTGAGACAATTACAGCCCGTTGTGTGTATTATTCTTAAGAAAAAGATTATTTCTAGCTGTGTAGCGCTAAAGTTCTATATTGTTAAAGCTACTGTCATTTATTGCTGTTGCCCAAAAAACGTATTATTCACTCGGTGTTGAAGTGGGACAATTACAGCCCGTTGTAGCGTGTATTATTCTCAAGAAAAAGAGGTTTACTAGGCGTATAGCGCCAAAGTTCTATATTTTGAAAGTTACTGGCATTTATTGCTGTTGCCCAAAAAACGTAATATTCGCTCGGTGTTGAACTGAGACTATTACAGCCCGTTGTAGCGTGTATTATTCCCAAGAAAAAAAGGTTTACTAGGCGTATGGCGCCAAAGTTCTGTATTTTAAAAGCTACTGGCATTTATTGCTGTTGCCCAAAAAACGTATTATTCGCTCAGTGTTGAACTGAGGCAATTACAGCCCGTTGTAGCGTGTATTATTCTCAAGAAAAAGAGTTTTACTCGGTGTACAGCGCAACGTACTATCTAGTAAAGTGTTCTACCAGCATTAGTGTTGCAAAAA
>ONZH01008344.1:0-28673 GCA_900303285.1 Rhinella marina
GATGTCTGATATCTGCCAGGTGTTGAGCAACTTTGAGGAGTCAACACAGATGGTCAGCGGCGATGCCGCCATTATCAGCCTCACCATCCCGCTGATTTGCCTGTTGAAAAATTCACTGCTCAGCATGAAGTCGGAAGCTTTACGCTTGTCACAAGAGACGGTGGAGGAAGATACGTCGCTTGATAGCCAGAGCACCCTCCGGTCTGTTTCTCAGCTCGTATCGGAGGAGGAGGATGAGGAGGAGAATGTCGGCGATACAGAAGAGGGTACCAATGCTCAGTCCTTCTTAACTCTTGAGCGTTTATGGGCTGAAGAGGAGGAGGAAATGGAGAGTCAGGCCAGTGAGGAGAGGGAATTCTTGCGTGTTGGGACTCTGGCGCACATGGCAGACTTCATGTTAGGCTGCCTATCCCGTGACCCTCACGATAGAAGAATTTTTTCAAACACCGATTACTGGGTGTTCACTCTCCTGGACCCACGGTACAAGCAGAACCTTTCCACTCTCATCCCTGTAGAGGAAAGGAGTATGAGAGTGAATCAATATCAACAGGCCCTGGTGCACAAGCTGAAACAATCCTTCCCATCTGACGCCGCTAGCAGCAGAGAGCGTGCTTCTGTGGGCCAAATAGCGGGGGAGAGGAGGCGAGCAGGCAGCTTGTCCAGCACTGGCAGGGGAACACTCTCCAAGGCCTTTGCCAGTTTCATGTCACCCCAGCAAGACACTGTCACCTGTCCCCAGTCTCGGCAGAGTAGGGGTGAGCTTTACAGAAAGATGGTGAGGGAGTACCTACCTGACCATACCAATGTCCGGACCGTTCACTCTGCTCCATACAACTAATGGGCTTCAAAGCTGGACACGTGGCCTGAACTGGCACTGTACGCCTTGGAGGTGCTGGCCTGCCCTGCCGCTAGCATGTTGTCAGAGCGGGTATTCAGTGCAGCTGGCGCCATCATCAGATGTAAGCCAACATTTTGACAATCGATAACCCGAAAAGGGGCCGCCGTCGAGCCCGGCATTCGGCCACCCTGAGCATTTCTCAAGGAGACAGCCTCCAGGCCCCGGCCACAATTCAGGAGCACTCCTGCTGTATCTATGTATGCTATGCTGACGACTGGAGAGACAGGCCATCCCTACCATCATGCTCTTCTTCGGGCCTACCTATCTGCATAGCTCCGACAACTTCTGGACACACCCCTTTCCTCCCACATACGTGACGTCTTGGTGCCGAAGTGCGCCTGTCTGAAAGACACATAGGGAGGAGTAAGTGAAGCCATGATGACAGCTGATTTCTTCCTGTTTTCTCCTCTGGGCTCCTTCAGTGTCACTCGCTCATTTTTTTGTCACCGCCGCCATACAGGGCCGTAATAAATTTTGATGTGCTTCGCCTATTCCCGCAGTGTCACTCGCTCACTCTGTGGTCACCGCCATAGTGGTTGTACTATAGCAGCCCAAGTCTGCACATTCCCCTTTTTCTCTCCAAGTGATCAATACCGCACGTCACATAAAAAAATACGTTCTTTTGTTCTCAGTGATACAAATCCATTTAATAAAATCCTTTCTTTCTCTTTAACTGATCTATACTGAACGTCACTTTTAAAAATATGTCTTTTTCCTCTCTTTCTCTCTCTCCAAACTATTTTTCCGGATAGGTGCCATATACGGTATTAAACTGAGAAGAATGCATACAACACATGCCCCACTTTACAAATTTCAGAGTTGACAACCGTACTGGTTGATGCTAAATTTTTAAGTTGGAGTCCTGCGTCATCATTCGAACTCCATCCGGCTGTTGTCACCACCACACACGCTAGCCAAGGGGGCTCTCCTCTGGCTCTTCCAGCTCAAACTCCTTCCCCCCAGCCTGCCCCCCACCTACAGGCCATCTCTCCAAACAATTTACCCGTATAGGGGACGTATTAGATTTTGAACTGATAAGAAGAACAGATTTTTTTTGGTTCTTCTTTTAATTGGCTCCTGACCTGTGATAGGCAGAGCATGGACATGTCCCCTTAGCTGCAGTAGAAAAGACACTCCCCTGGCCAGAGCAAGCTCTTTTTCCTTTTCCGTGTTCGAAAAATCCATGAACTATATGGTCCCAAGATAGGGGACGTATACGATTTTAAACTGAGAAGAATCAATACCACACATGCCCCACTAGTTCAAGCTCAATGTTGACAGCCATACCAGTTGATGCCAAATTTTTAAGTGGGGGTTCCACCACTACCAGCCTAACCACCACCAGCATGCGCAGGTATACGAGTGCTAAACACTATGGAACCAAGGCCGTCTGTTCCCCTCATGCGGGTCCCACCACTGCTCCTTCCCCTGTGTCACTCGCTGCCTCTGCGAGTCAACCCCCAGCCCAGGACCCCGGCACGAGCGCCTCCCGCCGGAAAACCACCCCTTCACCTCCATGATCCTCCACACTGTCCACCAATGTTTCACTGCGCAACGTTCAGCTGTCATTACAGCAGACGTTGGAGTGCAAGCAGAAAAAACGTTCAGCCCACCTACATGCACAAGCCCTCAACGTCCACATACAGGGCCACGCTAAATTTTTTATGTGCTCTACCTACTACCGTTGTGTAGCTCGTTCAATGTGTAGTCGCAGCCATACAGGGCCATGCTAAATTTTTAATGTGCTCTACCTGCTACCGTCGTGTAGCTCGGTTAATGTGTAGTCGCAGCCATACAGGGCCACGCTAAATTTTTCCTGTGCTCTACCTGCTACCGTCGTGTAGCTCGGTCAATGTGTAGTCACAGCCATACAGGGCCACGCTAAATTTTTCCTGTGCTCTACCTGCTACCGTCGTGTAGTTCGGTCAATGTGTAGTCACAGCCATACAGGGCGACGCTAAATTTTTCCTGTGCTCTACCTGCTACCATTGTGTAGTTCGGTCAATGTGTAGTCACAGCCATACAGGGCGACGCTGAATTTTTTATGTGCTCTACCTGCTACCGTCGTGTAGCTTGGTCACTCTGACCGAGTCTGACCCTGGGGCCGCTCATGTACTGCCCACTTGGAGGATTGCGGGGCCTACCTAGGTCACGGTTTCTCAGGCTTACTATGCCTCTTCCTCCAACACCTCCTCCTTCAAATTACCATCCGTGCGTCACCTCCTGCTACCTCAGTCTAACTCGGTCACTCTGTTGTCACCACCATGCTGCGTCAGGCTAAATTTTTGGGTGGCTCACCTGCTACCTCATCTAACTTGGTCACTTGTTGGTGTCACCACCATGCTGTGTCAGGCTTATGCCTGCATCGTGTGGCTGGGGATAGGAGAGCAGTGCCGGCATGGGCATGGGTGATGGACCTTCGTTGCACCTAGTTGGGTGCTTTACTAACATGTGATGGGCATGTGCCTTGCCCATCTTGGTCTGGGTCAGCACAATTGTCTTGAGGGTAACCACCAGGCTGTTGCAGGAGAATTTGGGGTAATGGTGGGATTAGGCAGCTTCAGAGGCATCCATGCATGCTGCCCCTACTGTTTCCTGTCCATTTCCATGGTGTTTCCATCATTTTCAGGCTACCCTCAAAAGAATGACTTAAAAGCAACTCCATCCCCCCCCCCCAAGGTCCCGCTAAACCATGCCCCGACCCGGTCAGGTCATGCCCCCTCCCACTCCGCAGCCAATGTGGATTGAAAAAATGAAGGTAAAAATCAACTTCTGTCAGCTGCATTGACTTTATCTCTGCAACGACACACAGAAACATTAAATGAAATAGATGAAATATACCCAGGCGAAGCCGGGTCCTTCTGCTAGTAACTATATAAATATATATACAAATAGACGCACGCTACAAAGCACAATAACATTATAATAACCCTAGCTACTCTACACAAACTTCACAATCCCTATCAATTTCCATTAAATATACTCATACACACAATGACAGTGCCCTCCCACCTAACGCTAAACTGTCACTAAAAGAGGTAACAAAGGGTTAATACAATAAAAGAGTTACAGGGCAATACAGGGGTAATTCAAGGATGGCAGGGATACAGACTGGAGCAATGCTGGAGTTAATGGCAATATAGAAGGGGTATTGAAGGGATACTGCAGGGGTTAATGACAGGGGAATGTCATTGGTGGCCGTAGGATAGGTTATGGATGGCAATGCAGGGGTTAATATATATAAAGAGCTAAACCAGGGGTAGAATGCAGGGGTATGTGGTGGCAATGCAGAGAAATGCAGGGGCATTGAAGGGGTTAATGATACTCAGCCAGCCAGATGCTGGTTATATAGGGGTTAATGCTCATTCCTAGCAGATGATCCTTGCTTGCTCATTGTCCTGGGGATGATTCGCGCTTCTGGAGGGGGCTGTTTGGTTCAACTGCTAAGCACTCGGACTATTTAAATCCAGCATGGCGCTCCCGAGCAGCCCGCTTCGCCGACAGTGCATGAGGGCTGGTGCGGTGATATGATGTCACCACACCAGCCCCCGCATCCTGGCACTTCCAGGCGGAGGATTGCTCTGATACTTCTGCCTCTGAAGAGGGTTCCATACCTCCTATACTGTGATTATAGTGCCGGAGGTACCTGGCATTCAAGGACAGAGGATCTTTTTGAACCCCTGTCTTTTGATGTGCCTGCAACTGGACACATTTATCCAGTTATCCGGGCAGCATCTCTCCTGTAGGCATGATGGCATGGGGGCAGGGCAACCGTGATTGGGGAGCATTTCTGGCACTATACAATTGTGTGTGTGTATATATATATATATATATATATATATATATATACATATTTACTTATTTATAGGATTATATATCTCTTAATATTATAAAAATGAGTTTCTGTCTGTTTGTCTGTCTGTTTGTCTGTCTGTCTGTTCTCTATGCGCGACCAAAGTACTGGACCGATTTTCACCAAATTCGGCACACAGGTACATCAGGTGTCCGGGAAGGTTTTAGACCAGGTCTCAGCTCTCTAGGACATGTCGTTCTTCCTGAGATATTCCCAAAATATGATCTCCATTAGCCAATATTTGTCTGGGAGCATTTCACTTCAAATTCCAACTGCCAGTTTCTCCACATGCACACAGGTTTCCATAACAACCTAGCCAGATAATTAGTAGCCAGCTGAGGAGCTCAGCCATTTCTATTCACTGCTTTAAAGGGGCAGAGTGCTGTGGATGACACTGTTAAAGGGGTATTCCGGTTACCATAAATATAACTTATGTTTTAGACTAATTTTAGACGAAGACCGTCCAGTAGTAATAAAAGATGTTTTCTTCCACTGCTACCCATTGCGTATCCTCATTAATTACCATGGCATCGACCTGTAATTTAGGCTGCCCCCTAAAGAAGGACTTAAAACCCCCGCCCCAGATCTCGATAAGCCACGCCCCTGGCCTGGTAAGGCCACGCCCCCTCCCACTCCGCAGCCAATGGAGATTGAAAAAAATTAAGGTAAATATCAACTTCTGTCAGCTGCATTGACTTTCTCTCTGCAACGACACACAGAAACATTAAATGAAATAAATGAAATAGACTAATTTTAGACTACGACCGTTCTATAGTAATAAAAGATGTTTTCTTCCACTGCTACCCATTACGTGTCCTCATAAATTACCATGGTATCGACCTTTAATTCAGGCCACCCTCAAAAGAAGGACTTAAAAGCAACCCCCTCCAAAGTCCCGCTAAATCACGCCCCTGACCCAATCACGTCACACCCCCTCCCACTCCGCAGCCAATAGGGATTGAGAAAATGAAGGTAAATATCAACTTCTGTCAGCTGCATTGACTTTCTCTCTGTAACGACACACAGAAACATTAAATGAAATAGATTAAATATACCCAGGCGAAGCCGGGTCGTTCTGCTAAAATATATATATATATATATACAGACATACATGTATCTGGCACTTCCCTCTACAGAGGGTGTCAATATGACCTGGCTATGATACTGGGATGCTGCCTTGTCGTAAAAAAAACATTGACCCATTGGGCTATGAAAGACATGTACTGCCGTTGCTCATAACATCTGGTCCTCCACCTTGCCGTACAGTGAGAATTGCAATTTTAAACATTTGCTTTGAAAAAAATGGACAGCTGGGCAGATATATAAATGCTCACAGCAGAATGAAATTTTGGTAAAGGCATAGAACTATGCCACCATAGTTGCAGTTAACCAGCAATTGTTATGCCAGTAACTTGGCTAGGTGGGGTTCAGCTTGTAGGCAAGCTAACTGCTGGTCAATAAGAGTATTTGCATGGTCACACATTCCGTTATGGATGTCTCAGAGCAGAGTACAGAGGAGTCTGAACAGGAGAAGAAGAAGCTCATGATGACAAGGACACTGTATTGATTGGGGATGAGGGCTGACTGCCACAAACAAGGTTGGGGGGGGGGGGGTGTTGGGTTACTGCCACAAAGGCCAGGAGAAGGAGGACAGACTTGTTCTGATTGGGAATGCTGGCCAGTTCTATTTTCCCAAAGTATCCAGTGATGCCGCCTCATGTGATGAAATAGAGCCCTGGTACCTATGTTTGTGTTTGAACGCCCACAACCTATTTTTATCCTGCAGATACTTCACGCACGTGTGCTTCTGTGTGCTGATCTTGTGGAGAAAAAATGCCATATGGGAGTAGAGAGATAGCAGCAGTCAAGCTTGGTCGAAGTCTGGCATGTTTTGAGCCTTTGCCTATAGTATCAGTGACATCACCAGTTCCAGGGCTGTCCACAATATAATCAGATCTGGCCCTGGCAGTTCTTTTGGAGATCTTAGCTGTACAAGGCCTCCACTATCTATTGCCACCGCACCCACCACCCTTCTTCTCTGATGTCTGGATCTCAGGTCCTGTTCAACACATAATCATCACCTCCCTGCCACTTTTAGCAGACTACAATGCTCCTTTTTCTTCCTGTTGATTCTTTACTCTGTATTTGCTTCAATTGTCACTGGCACTGCCACTACCCCTACTGCCACCAATTGACTACAAGTCCAACAACAACTAATACTGGCCAGATGGCTGCGGCTGGTAATAAACACTTTCAGATGACAAGGCATAGGCATTTTGTTTTGTGCTTATCCGTTTCCCAGATATTTGATTATGACCCTTTTCCTAAAAGAAAAATAATGGGTTTGGTACACAGTCACACACAGTATGGAATGGTTATAGCAAAATTGCTAGAGTGTCTGTAACTTAAAGACAGGGTGCAATTAAATGGCCTTCCTCTTCTAGAAACAAAGTAAACACTGCTATTGACAATTTACTTTGGGAACAATGCAGCATTTACTGTAAATACTGTACGCAGATTGAAAAAAGATTTCTAGTGTAAAAAACATGTTGTATACCTGGTATGTTTCCCCACAACACCAATATAACAATGCAATAAAGGTAAAGGCGGTAATATGTCTGTCCACAATGTAATTTGCAGTAATTTCACTGGTATAAAAATGGTGCTATTGACGTAAAATTATTTTGTTATAATGCAGCATGCTTAACCCCTTCAACCGCATGCCTGTTTTCACCTTCCTGCCCAGGCCATTTTTTGCAAATCTGACATGTGTTACTTTATGTGGTAATAACTTAGGAACGCTTTTACATATCCAAGCCATTCTGAGATTGTTTTCTCATCACATATTGTGCTTCATGACAGTAGTAAATTTGTGGCAAAATATTTCATTTTTATTTATTAAAAAAATACCAAATTTAGCAAAAATTTGGAAAAATTTTCAAATTTTCAAATTTCAATTTCTCTACTTTCAAAATACATAGTAATGCCCCCAAAATGGTTATTATTTTACATTCCCCATATGTTTATTTTATGTTGGCATCATTTTCTAAATGTCATTTTACTTTTTTAGGACTTCAGAAAGCTTAGAAGTTTAGAAGCCATTTTTCAAATTTTCAACAAAATTTTTAAAACCATTTTTTCAAGCACCAATTCAGATATAAAGTGATTTTGAGGGGCTTACGTAATGGAAACCACCCATAAATTACCCCATTTTAGAAACTACACCCCTCAAATTATAAAAAACTGATGTTACAAACTTTGTTAACCCTTGAGGTGTTCCACAAGAATTAAAGGAAAATGGAGGTGAAATTTCAAAATGTCACTTTTTTGGTAGATTATTCATGTTAATAATTTTTTTCTTGTAACGCAGCAAGGGTTAACAGCAAACTAAACCTCAATATGCATTACTCTGATTCTGCAGTTTACAGAAATACCCCATATGTTGTGGTAAACCTCTCTATGGGTTTGTGGCAGTGGTCAGAAGGAAAGGAGCGCCATACGAATTTTGGAGGCAGATTTTGCTAGAATGATTTTTAGGCACCATTTTGTATTTTAGAGACCCTGACGTACCCCTACAGTGGAAACCCTCAAAAAGAGACCCCATTTTGGAAACTACACCCTTTAAAGAATATATTAAGGGGGGTACTGGCCACTTTGACCCCCTAAGCCTTTTATGGAATTTGGAAACACTTGGCTTTAGCCCCAAATTTTTCATTTTCACAAGGTGTAACAGGAGAAAAGCTCTCGATAATTTGTTCCCCATTTTCTGCTAAATACGGCAACACCCCATATGTGGTGGTAAACTGCTGTGGGGGCACATAGCAGGACATGGCGCTTTTTTTTTTTTTACTTGAAACTTTTTTACTTGAAACTTTTATTTTTTGTAAAACTTTATTTTTTCACTTTTTTTCCACTTTTAGGGGTCTGATCCCCTTTACAATGCATTACAATACTTCTGCATTGTAATGCATTGGCTGTAACATGCATATACTTACAGCCTGCTTCCTGTGGGATCCAGGGGGCTGGATCTCACAGGCTAGCAAGGATGTCATTGGGCTGCCATCCAAGCCATCGGGTCCCCGTCACAGCAGCACTGGGACCCGATGGACTCTCCTTCCTGCCGCCCGCATCGAATGTGCCATGGTCAGCGCTGACTGCGGCACATCAAGGGTTAATACGCCCGCATCGGTGTTTTCACCGATGCAGGCATACGCAGCAGGAGTCCGGCTACTGGGAACAGCCGGTCCCCCTGCAGCTGATCGGCGCGCCGTAGTCGGAAAGGGGTTAGTAACACCAGACAGATGTAATATGTTGAAAATAAAGGTGCAATTGCTCAGCAGCAGAATTTTATTGGGGAGCTGTGCTGGCAATAAGCCTATGTAGAAATGTGAGGATTTAAAAAAAAAAAAAAAAAAAGCTATTTACCTGTTCAAATGAAAAAAAAAAAAAAATTCTGTCTTGCAGGTTGCTGGTTTTTGAGGTTCTGCAGCAGCTGCTATCCTTAGACTTCTATAATGATGGAATGCAAAACGGAATGCCTCTTAAAGGTTTCTGAGGTGCATTCTTTCATAGAAAATATATTATACCCTGTGATAGCAGAATCCATAACGGAATTGCCAGAAAACCCGAACGCTGAACCCGTTTCAAAACATGAAGTTTACTCATCTCTAGTATTTACCCAGTTGGGTTCCTGTTATAAAATGCTCAGTTTTCCTTTTCTTTTGGAAAGGAGACTAGTTTAAATGTTTTTTTTTTTCCAGATAAGTGTTATGTGAGGATGCAAGTAATCAAAAGGTAAAGCTGATTATAAAAAACAAAACAAAACACAGATTGGCCAGTTTGAGGCTAACATCAAAAACTTAGTGGAAAAGATTGGGGAAACTGATCTATGAAGCACAAGGAGATATGTATAAATGAACTAGAGATGAGCGAATCAATTCTATCAATTTGGAATTCATCCTGAATGCATTAAAAAAAAAAGTAGAAATGGTACCCACCCACAGTCCCCTCACCATCACAAGGCTCTCAGCTAGAAAAAACAAAGAGATCACGCTCGGCTATCTCCGGAATTCCAATAGAAATGAATAGAGCTGCCGTGCGCATGCCCAACCGGTCGCTCCGTTCATTTTAAGGGGCTGCAGAGGGTACAGAGCCCCCATTATTGTGATTGGTGGTGGTCCCAGCAGTAAGACCCTCACCAATCTAATAGTTATCTCTCTATCCTTCAGATATGAGATAACAATGTAACTGGAATATCCCTTTAACCATGAATCGCCAATGTTTCTCTACAAGAACAGGTGAGGTGAAGAACATATTTTGGATGTGATTCACCTGAACTTGCAACAAACCTATAGGCCCCTTTCACACAAGCAAGTCCCACGCAGCCGGCTTGTAGCGTGTTACAGGGAGAGCACCCATCCTGAACTCCCAGCACTGCCGGGGTGACATACAGATATGTCCACACTTAACTGATCACTTATCTCAACATGTCCTGAGATGTGTGTCACAAACTGATGTTACATCTAAATTAGATAAATTACAATACAACTTTCAGACACCAGGTGGCACATGGTGTTACTAGCTATACAACGTTCAGACAGCAGGTGGCGCATTGTGTTACTAGCTAATACCTGAACTTAAGGTATTCACTTCAAGTGTTTGTCTTACATTTAACATATATAATGTTAAATCCCTCCAAGGGATGCTTTTTTATATTTTTTTTACTGTGCAATGATTACCATATATTTTGACCTGTGCCATTGTTCACCACAATTCTATATGCCGTATACTATGATTTCGATACACTTGGTGTCAGTATACAGTGCTAGTCTAGTATTATATTTGTTATATGCAAAATAACACACACCAACCACAGTATTATCCAGAGATTATTATTTACTTTTAACAGTCCCATTACATGTTACAAACGTACATAATACAATTTAGCCACATTGTCAGTATATGCCTCAATTTTTGTATGACATTTAAAATAGCTATTGATTATCTGCTGAGCTGTGTATCTAATCCCATCATGTGTGATACTGTCTGCACAGCTGTGTATCTAATCCTATTCTGGGTGACAGTGTCTGCTAAACTGCGTATCTAATCCTATTATGTGTGATACTGCCTGCTGATTTGTGTATATAATCATATCATGTGTGATACTGTTTGCAGAGTTGTGTATCAAATCCTATCAGGTGTGATACTGCCCACTTAGCTGTGTATCTAATCCTATCATGTGTGATACTGTCTGCTGAGCTGTGTATCTAATCCTATCCTGTGTGATACTGTCTGCTGAGCTGTGTATCTAATCCTATCATGTGTGATACTGTCTGCAGAGCTGTGTATCTAATCATATTCTGGGTGGAAGTGTCTGCTGAACTGCGTATCTAGTCCTATCATGTGTGATACTGTCTGCTAAACTGTGTATCTAATCCTATCACATGTGATACTGTCTGTTGGGCTGTGTATCTAATCATACCTTCTGTGATATTGTCTGCTGAGATGCTGTATCTAATTTTGCTCTGTGTGATACTGTCTGCTGAGCTTTGTATCTAATCATATTAGGTATGATACAGTCTATGAAGTTATTATATGTTTTTGTATATAGTGTGATACTGTCTGCTGAGCTGCGCACCTAATCCTACCTTGTGTGATACTGTCTGCTAAGCTGTGTATCTAACTCTATCCTGTGTGATACTGTCTGCTGAGCTGTGTATCTAATCCTACCTTGTGTGATACTGTCTGCTGAGCTGTGTATCTAATCCTACCTTGTGTGATACTGTCTACTGAGCTGTGTATCTAATCCTACCTTGTGTGATACTGTCTGCTGAGCTGCGTATCTAATCCTACCTTGTGTGATACTGTCTGCTGAGCTGTGTATCTAATCCTACCTTGTGTGATACTGTCTATGAAGCTATTGTGTTTATCTGTATAGAGTGTGATACAGATAGAGATATGGAGCTCTCCTTTTTGTAAATACTGTACACTCAGCCACTGCTCAGATAAGAGATGTGGGGGAGGTGCTCATGTATTTCAGTCCCTGTATTTCCTTGAATGTGGATTAGCCCTGATTACAAGTAAAGTAAGTTAGATAAGCCCATTCATGTTGCTATTGAAAAACATGACACAAAACATGTTTATTGTCTTTAGAGCTTATTTTTAGAAAAAAAATGTCCAGAGAGCACTACATGCCACTGTACTGCACATGCCAGAACCAAAGCATGGATCTAGGGTTGCCCTTTACTCTTCCATGGATGACATGAAAACTTTTAGGGCCCTTGCAGACGAACGGGAGACATGCGCGTCTCCCGTAACGCATCTACTGGCCTGGACTCATTATATTGATTTATGATGCTATGTAACCCTTACAGTACTGGAATGTATTGGAAAACAGTGACACACACATCAGTCAGACTGTTACCCCTAGTTATAGCCACAACTGTCATGTAGTAGTGGTGGCTGGCTTGCTGTTGTTCAAACCCGCTCTGAGGTATCTACTGTATTGTGAATGCACATTGCGTGAGCATGCGGAGACATATATTAGGGTACTTTGACATCTGCGTTTTACATACAGACTTTATAAATGGATCCTGCTCCATAGAGATGAATTGATATTGAAACAGGATCCGTTTCTCTGCGTTTTGGAAGCACAGACAAACCTGCTACAACCCTAAGATGTGTCTCCACATGCTCATGCAACGTGCGTTCAGCAGTTACCTCAGAGCGGGTTAGAACAACACGCTAAAGCCCGCCCATCAGTGCAGGTGACGTCACCAGGCTCACTGCTGGGCAGAAGTCTCAGCCTGGCAGAGCCTGGTACATCACCGGAACCGGGCTAATTGCCTTTGCATGAGATGCTCCGATGCCTTAGTTAGGCGGGCTGCCTGGGTGAAAGTAAGGGTATGTCCAGGTTCAGCTCTGAACCTGGACAACCCCTATAAGAAATCTGATGATCAGGAGTTCACTATCATCCAGTATACAGAAAGGAACCTTTCCCTGCAATGTGAGGAGCTGGAAAACCTGTACACACATACTTACCACAGACAGGATACATATCCCCAATAAAAGGGAGGACTATAAGATTCCTGGAACATTCTCATGTTCTACATCCAATGTGGTGTACCTCATTATGTGCACAAAATGCCCCATTCAGGCTCTTTATGTGGGGGGAAACAGGGCAGACCCTAACCGTCACACTATAAAGGAGGAAAAGACAATGTTCCCTGTTGCCAAATATTTTTGTGATCCTGGCCATAACATTAGAAACTTCCAAATATTATATATTGATATTAAAGGGTAATTTCAAATCCCAAAGAGATAGAAGAGTTTGGGAATACAAATGTATGACTGTCTTTAACACACTCAACACTGGACTGAATTTATCTCAATATTTTATGGCCTGCTACAATATCTAAGGAGAAAGGGGGGTCGTCTCCACTCTAAACTCAGAGACTAACAGACTTTCACACAGCTTATCTGTAAACTAATTAAGGACTCTTTCTCCAAGATCATACTTCTGTTTGTTGGTGTATTGCAATTTATTCCTCCACCTCTTTGTTCTTTCCTGCTTATATCCATGTTTCTTTAGAGATTTTTTCATTCCTGGCCTTGAAGAAGGGACCTCAGTCTCGAAAGCTTGCCACTTTATAACATCATGTATTTAAGGCTACTTTCACACTAGCGTTTTTTTTCCGGTATTGCGTTCCATCATAGGGGCTCAATACCGGAAATAAACTCTTCAGTTTTGTCCCCATTCATTGTCAATGGGGACAAAACTGAACCGAAGAGAATGGATGCTCCTAAAAGCATTATGTTCAGTTCTGTTGCATCTCCAGACCGTAGAGCAAACCGCAACATGCTGCGGTTTTCTTTCCGTCCTGGGGATCCGCACCAAGACGGATCCGTCATGACCCCCAATGCAAGTCATTGGGGACGGATAAGTTCTGTGTGACACAATAGAAAACAGATCCATCCTCTATTGACTTTTAATGGAGTTCATAACGGATGCACACGGTTGTATTATCAGTAATGGAAGCGTTATTGCTGAACCCTGCCGGATCCAGCAATAACGTTAGTGTGATAGAAGCCTAAAGCTACTTTCACATTAGCGGCAGTGGATTCTGGCAGGCTGTTCTAGCGGGTGAGCAGCCTCCCAGATCCGTGCTGCCGCTGGTGCATGTGTGGGGCCAGAACTACGCTCCTGCCCCATTCACTGTAATGGGGGTGGGCCATGGATCTGGCTACAACATGGCAAGTTTGACATGAATGCACAGCACCCGCACTGAATCCTGACCCATTCATTTCAATGGGTCTGTGTACATGAGCATTTTATTTCACACATCAGTCCTGCGTTGCGTGAAAAACGCAGCATGTTCTATATTCTGCGTTTTTCAGGCAGCCCTGGCCCCATAGAAGTGAATGGAACTTCAGCAGTGAAAAACGCATTGCATCCTGAATCAAGTGCGGATACAATGCGTTTTTCACTGATGGTTGCTAAGAGATGTTGTTTGTAAACCTTCAGTTTTTATCACGAGTGTGAAAAACGCATCAAATCGCATTGCACCCGCGCAGAAAAAAGCTGAACAACTGAACGCAGTCACAGACAAAACTGACTGAACTTGCTTGCAAAATGGTGTGAGTTTTCCTGAACGCACCCGGACCTAATCTGTCAGGCTCGTGTGAAAGGGGCCTAAGTGTAAAGGCCTCATATTTGCTGTTTATGTCAATGGTCCAGTCTCCATTCCCTGTGTCTTTATTACCGGACTATTCACCATTGTATCCAGCTGTTCTTTTATTAGTCCCTGATTAAGGTAAATACATTCCCTCCTCTATTATTCACACCTAGACGTGTAAATGTAAGGTTTAACTTCTTCTGAGACACTGGTCTTCATCCAAAATGCAAACTTCCTAAGTGCACAAAATTATATTATATCAGAATTGTAAATAATAAAATATTCACTGCAATATTTTTGCTTCCCACAACCATCACCCCTATTTTCCTGCACTGCCTAAAACACCCTAAATCCCTGCACCCAGCAGGGAACTTCTAATCTCTCCCACCATCTGACCTCCTGCTCAGATTTCTTCCGGAGATAGTGCTGGAGATTATGACAAAAGCAAGCAGAGTTAGTGTAGAGATGTTGGACCATGAAAATGGAGATGGTGCGGGAGATGATGAAAAAAGCAAGCAGAGCTAGTGCAGAGATATCGGACCGTGAAAATGGATATATTGCTGGAGATTATGACAAAAGCAAGCAGAGTTAGTGTAGAGATGTTGGACCATAAAAATGGGGATAGTGCGGGATATGATGACAAAAGTAAGCAGAGCTAGTGCAGAGATATCGAACCGTGAAAATGGAGATAGTGTGGGAGATGATGACAAAAGCAAGCAGAGTTACTGCAGAGATATTGGACCATGAAAATGGAGATAGTGTGGGAGATGAAGACAAAAGTAAGCAGAGCTAGTGAAGAGATGTCGGACCGTGAAAATGGAGGTAGTGCAGGAGATGATGACAAAAGCAAGCAGAGTTAGTGCACAGATGTTGTACCTGTTGAAGACAGAAGAAATGGCTGTTAGATCCATGCCATGTTTAACTGCATGACACTTAGCTAGGAAGACACTTTGTGTAGAAGACCAGTGCATGCACCCCGCACCAGTGCAACCCTCAATTTGTGTCTACATTTATACAGAACTCTTCAGGCAGTATCACACACAATAGGTTTAGATGCTCAACGCTGTAGACAGTATCACACATAATAGGATTAGATACACAGTTCCGCAGACAGTATCACATATGATAGGATTAGATACACAACTCTTCAGACAGTATAACACACAATAGGCTTAGATGCACAAAGCTGCAGACAGTATCACACATAATAGGGTTAGCTACACTGCTGATCAGGCAGTATCACACATAATAGGGTTAGATACACTGCTGATCAGGCAGTATCACACATAATAGGATTAGATACACAGTTCAGCAGACAGTATCACATATGATAGGATTAGATACACAGAGATGATGTTTGGATTTTGGATTTAGTTTTCCTTTATTCTCTTGTGTTTGACTTTCACACTGAATATTCTCAGTAGATCTCACCACATTTAGCTGGGTCTGCTGAAAAATAAAAAGCAGCTGAGCAATCAGCTAAATGTGGAGCACTCACAGCCCAGTGGTTGTGACGTGTATTGCAGTTTTTTAGAGTTTAGTTAAAAATCTCGCAATATCATGTTGTTTTGCTGTCAGGACAAAACTGACACCACTCTGAGTTTGGAGATAAGTTAAAGGGGTATTCCCATCTCACAAATGTAGTTTGTATAGTTAGATATAGCCATACCAATATTATTACTAATAGAATGTATTTCTATGAAATGTAACGTTTAGAAGATTTGCTTATTTGTATATCCATTGTCCCACACACATCAGTCAGGCCGCTGCCCCTAGTTAAGGTCACCGCGGCCATGTAGTAGTGGTGGCCAGCTTGCTCTTGTTCAAACCTGCTCTGAGGTAACTGCTGTATTGTGAACGCACATTGCATGATCATGCGCAGACACATCTTAGGGTTGTAGCATTTTTGTCTGCGCTTCCAAAACGCAGAGAAACGGATCCTGTTCCTAGATCAATTCATCTCTATGGAGCAGGATCCGTTTATATAGTCCCTCAACAATCTAATAGTTATCTCTCTATCCTGCAGATAGGAGATAACAATGTAACTGGAATATCCCTTTAACCATAAATCGCCAATGTTTTTCTACAAAAACAGGTGAGGTGAAAAGCATATTTTGGATGTGATCCACCTGAACGTGCAGCAAACCTATAGGCTCCTTTCACACAAGCAAGTCCCACGCAGCAGGCTTGTAGCGTGTTTCAGGGAGAGCACCTGTCCTGAACTCCCAGCCCTTCCGGGGTCACATAGCAGCATATTGATTTATGATGCAATGTAACCCTTAGGCTAAGGCTACACGACGACATGTGTCGCGCGACAGTAAGTCAATTTTTATAATGGAAGTCTATGGTGTCGCACTGCGACATGCGACATGCTGCGACTGCGACACGACATTCGCTGAAAAACCCATCCTGGATGGACTTTTCTGCGGCTGTCGTGTCGCAGTCGCAACATTTCGCATGTCGCAGTGCGACACCATAGAATTCCATTATAAAAACTGTCGCTCGACATTGGTGCGTTCGACAACTGTCGTCGTGTAGCCCTAGCCTTAGAGTTCTGGAACATGTGTTCTGAAAATGCTGTCAGTGTTAATACATCCCAGAACTGTCATAAATCAATATAATGCTATGCGACCCCTGCAGTGCTGGAAGGTCAGGGCGGTTGCTGCCGCAAACTTACTCTGCGAGTCCGAAGTGTAGAACTTAGGTTTGTGCCTCAAGATACGACCGCACAGAGATCAGTATGTGAAAACTGAGCTGTATAGTTCAAAATAGAAATGTTTATAAATATAAATCTTTATATTATAATAAATAAATATTATATCATATTACCAAGTACATATAAATATGAGTCCATAGAATTAAGAACTTACTACAGAGCTTTTCATATACAGTAGGAACACAGAGAGAGTAATCATTGTAATGAATTGTGACAGGGAATTAGACATTTCTAAATGTCATCCTGCATTCAGCAGTGCAGAGATTCACAGGCTGTTTTATTTGATTTGTATTTATTACAGATAAAACGTTATTTGTGGTATCTGTAAGTTGTACAATATGGACAAAATGTCCAAGTGACTACTGTGTAACGTTTCTAGCTAAGGAACGGTTTGCCAAAAACAGCATGTGAATCTTTGCTAATGTCCAGACTAATTGAGATAGTCATTCATTTCCTCAGTTAAAATAACCTACAGACACCTAATCAATCATTAACACAAACCATCGAGACCTTGCTGCACTGGATGCATCACAATAAATAAGGTTACTACATGATGTGTATATACCAGCAAAGAAGAACACAGAAAATAGTCTGAATTAAAGTTGAATACTCGTTATTTGACTTTGTATTTTTATCTGAAAACAGTGCCACACTTTTCCATGGCAGTAATTGGTATTGCAACTTAACATTATTCGACTGTAGCTGTGGTTTCTCACTCAGTGAAGTGGCATATAGTGGAGAGGATGGGGGAGTTGTAGGGGGAGACATTTGTTTCTCACAGAGCACAGCCCCCAATCTCGCTTCACACCCAAATACCCACTCAGCAAGCATAAGGAAAGAAAACTTGCATTAACAGAAATCATCCTCTACTTCTGCCTAAGGGCTCATGTACACGACCATATGTATTTTGGGGTCCACAAAACACGGATCCTCAAAAAAAAACAAAAAAAACTATGATATCCATGTGTCATCCATGTTGAATCAATTTTTATTTTTTATTTTTTTTTACAGATCCGTTGTACAATGCCTGCCCTTGTCTGCAAAATTGACAATAATAGCACTTTTTTTGTGGACTAGACATGCGGCTGAGTCATTTCTGTTTTTTTGGGGGGTTTTTTTGCGGGCCCATTGAAGTGAATGGTTCTGCATACAGGCTTCAAAATAATGGAACGGACACGGAAAGAAAATAAGTTTATGTGCATGATCTCTAAGGTAAAGGAATACACAGAGATCATAAGACCACATAGCAAATCCGCCTCAAACTCCTGAGAATTTTGCTAAATTTTTCAGATATAGAGCTCCAAATCCCCTGCTTCCATTCATACTGTCATGACTAAATGATACAATTCTGGCTACCTGCCACCTCCATTAGGGGGAGCTAACTGCATATGGATTTATAAAACTGGTGCAGTACCCCAGAATGACTACTCCTGGGTTAATTACGATTAAAAAAACTTAATGCAATGTTTCTTGAGTTAAATGTTGTGATTTGTTATGTAAATACACTTAATGGTACAATATGAGCAACAAATGGTTAACAGCTTGGCATTTCCACAATTTCTGGGAGGATGGGAGGCAGTCTCCAATGTACCACACAGTTTTTAATCTCCACTTGTGATTAAAAGGGAATCTGCCACCATGAAAATGCAGTGCAATTTGCAAACATTTTATTAAAGAGAAGGAGCTTAGCAGATTGATATATAGTTTTATGGTATCCTAGGTTCAAATCTGAACACGAATAACATCTGCATGAATATATATTTTCTCCCAGTATTTGTGTGGGTTTCCTCCATATCCTCCGATTTCCTCCCACACTCCAAAGACATACTGATAGGGAACTTAAATTGTGAGCTGCATTGGGGACAGGGAGTAATGATAATGTCTTGTAAGGGATCGCTCTCTAAAGCAGGCAGCGATGACAGCTTTATGCTCAGACAACGGGGTTAAAGTTCAAACGGTGCTTTATTTTGGCACTTCACTAATACAGATGATGTTCCAGCACCCCAAAACACAAACACAGAAAAATAAACACCTGCCCTTCTAGGCTCTACCTAAAACATAGGTCTCCCTAACTCACCTCTAAGACGCAGTCCACACAAGGGCTGAGATCTGGCTTTACCCAGCCATACAGTCCAGCAGCCTCCTGGCTGTCACCACACCAGTACCTTGGGGGGATATGGTCCAGGAGTCCTCCTGACTCTGACCGTACAACACCTCTTTCCTCAGGCATCGCTGAGCCCCCCAAAACTCAGGGTTTCACACACCCTCCTGGCCCCCCAGCCCTCCTGGCTGGGACCACACCGAGCCTCTACAGGCTTCCTTTTCCAAGTCCTCTCTCACAGTCATACACAGAGGTATGTTTTATCCCTCCGTGATTATCTCAGCAGGCCTCACTTGTGATCTCCTCAGCTAAAAGAAATACTTGTACTGGAAGGGTGTGGACTGGCAGGCCCCACTACCAAACCTACCCACCAGTCCAAATAAAATCCAGCCCAGAACAGAATCTAGACAAACCTGTCTCAGCAAACTATACTTTGCTAAAACCATTGCAGCTTTCTGGATTTCAGTTATCTCACCCAGCTTTTACTGGAAGCGTGTGGACTGGCACGTCCCACTACCAAACCTACCCACCAGTCCAAATAAAATCCATCCCAGAACAGAATCTAGACAAACCTGTCTCTGCAAACTATACTTTGGTTAAACCATTGAAGCTTTCTGGATTTCAGTTATCTCACCCAGCTGAGGTATCGGGGTGGGATATACACACCTTTCAGCACTATACTGTACACATTACCACAGTCTGTAAAGCACTGCGGAATATATAAGTGAGTAAAAATATAAAATGATGTACAGTGAAACCTCTATGAGCCGACCACCCTTTTTTGCACAAAAAATCTGTCTTTTATGGGGGTGGTCTAGTCAAAGAAAAGTATAGAAAATGCAGAATGAAGTGTCTAATTGAAGCAGGAACATGTGCAGTATACATTTAAACATAAATAATGATGATAGAGCACACAATCATGTATTTTAACATGTGTTTAATGGGACAACATCCCTGCTTCCCAATATGGCCCCTATAGCATCCCTGGTCCTCAATATGGCCCCCTCTGACATCCCTGGTCCCCATATGCCCCCCATAGCATCCCTGGTCCTCATATGCCCCCCCATAGCATCCCCGGTCCCCATATGGCCCCCCATAGCATCTCTTGTAATCAATATGGCCCCCTCTGACATCCCTGGTCCCCATATGGCCCCCATAGCATCCCTGGTCCCCATATGGCCCCCCATAGCATCCCTGGTCCCCATATGGCCCCCCATAGCATCTCTGGTCCCCATATGGCCCCCCCATAGCATCCCTGGTCCCCATATGGCCCCCCCATAGCATCTCTGGTCCTCATATGCCCCCCCATAGCATCCCTGGTCCCCATATGGCCCCCCATAGCATCTCTTGTAATCAATATGGCCCCCTCTGACATCCCTGGTCCCCATATGCACCCCCATAGCATCCCTGGTCCCCATATGGCCCCCCATAGCATCTCTTGTAATCAATATGGCCCCCTCTGACATTCCTGGTCCCCATATGCACCCCCATAGCATCCCTGGTCCCCATATGGCCCCCCATAGCATCCCTGGTCCTCATATGCCCCCCCATAGCATCCCTGGTCCCCATATGGCCCCCCATAGCATCTCTTGTAATCAATATGGCCCCCTCTGACATCCCTGGTCCCCATATGCACCCCCATAGCATCCCTGGTCCCCATATGGCCCCCCCATAGCATCCCTGGTCCCCAATATGGCCCCCCCATAGCATCTCTTGTAATCAATATGGCCTCCTATGACATTCCTGGTCACCATGATAGATACCCCCAACATCCCTGGTCCCCATCTAGGAGTCTAGTCCACCATCTTCTCATAGAAGTGGTCTGCTCGGGAGGTTTCACTGTAATTGTCTAACCACCCGATCCCTTTTATTAAACTGAATACAATTTAAATAGTTAATGATTCATTATGATTTGTCATTAATATTTATATAAATGATACATTTGTGTGTGTGTGTGTGTATATATATATATATATATATATATATATATATATATATATACACATATACAGGGGCATAGCTAAAGGCTCATGGGCCCTGGTGCAAGAGTTCAGCTTGCCCCCCCCTAGTGCTGCTTCCCTTTTCCCTCCTAACATTACGTATATCACTACAGAACATACAGGGTAAGGCTACATTCACACGACAGTTCTTTTTGCAGCCTCCGATCTGCATATTTTGCGGCTCAGATGCGGACCCCTTCACTTCAATGAACACTGTGTGCTGTCCGCATCTGTATGTCCATTCCTATTTTTGTCCATTTGCGGACAAGGATAGGCATTGTTACAGTGGATCTGCAAAAAAAACGGATGCCATACGGAACATCATCCTTTTTTTGCAGATCCGCAATTTGCAGACTGCAAAACACAATGGCCCTGATTTATCACACCTTCACTCCAGAATTCTGTCTTCAAAAAGTCGCACGATAGGGCTTTTGCGACTTTTTTGCGCATTTTTTTGCGACTTTTTGCATGTGTACACCACTCACTCCAGTTTGTAATATGGGTGGAAAAGTGGGTGTGGTTAGCCATGTTAATGAGTTTCACTCCAGATTTATCATTGCGACTTTTTAAAAAAAGTCGCAAAATAGTCGCAATCTCACTCCAGGAGGAGGGTGGAGTAGGAAAAGTGGAGTAGCTTCCCTAGACAGTGTTAGGTTTAAGGACAAGACACATTTATCAAACAACCTGTGATGTTTGATAAATGTGGCACAAAGTACTCCAACACAGACTGAAGCAAAACTGACTTCAAATATTTTCCTAATGATAAATTCCCCCCAATGTTCGTGTGAATGTAGCCTAATACAGCGCCTCATACCTCTTACATCCAATATAATACAGCGCCCCATACCTCTTACATCCAGTATAATACAGCGCCCCATACCTCTTACATCCAGTATAATACAGCGCCACATACCTCTTACATCCAGTATAATACAGCCCCCCATACCTCTTACATCCAGTATAATACAGCGCCCCATACCTCTTACATCCAGTATAATACAGCGCCACATACCTCTTACATCCAGTATAATACAGCCCCCCATACCTCTTACATCCAGTATAATACAGCGCCTCATACCTCTTACATCCAGTATAAAACAGCGCCCCATACCTCTTACATCCAGTATAATACAGCGCACCCATACCTCTTACATCCAGTGATGTCTCCTCTGATGTAGATCTTCTCTTTCCTCATCTTCTCCTTTCAGACCAGACACCATTTTTCAGCCATTTCTCATATCTGCAGTTTGATAGAAAAAAAATCTTAGTTTACTACTTTTCCATCATCCTCCCGTCTTCTGGACAAATCATCCTACCACCGCCAGTACTGTGCCACTAGTACAACACAGATAGTACCCTTCAATAATTATTGGCACACAGTGTCCTAAAATAACTGCGCCCAGCAAATAGTGCCCCGTAATAGTGTGAACATAACGTCCCCCAGAAATAACTGCGCTGATACTGTGCCAGGGTGCCCCCCACAGTAATAGTGCCCCCCACAGTAATAGTGCTCCCCAAAGTCCCTACTAATAATTCTCTGCCAGAGTGCACTTGTTAGTAATAGTGCCCCCAACAGTACTAATGTCCCCACTGTGCCCCAGAAGTAATAATGCTTCCAATGTGCCAGTAAGAAGTGCTCCCCACCCATAGATGCCCCCATAGACGCCTGTGTCCTGCGCTGTACGGCTCAGGCGGCGCGATGACATCATCGCGCCGCCTGAGCCGGCCTCTGATAGGCTGCAGGCCTAGTGCCTGCAGTCTATTAGAGGAACGGGCAGGGGAGACGCAGTACAGGCCCCGCAGTACAGTACAGGACGGCTATACAGATGACTATGGAGATGAGCGCTTCCACAATGGAAGCTATCATCTCCCTCTGCCCCGCCGCCGCCCCCATCTGTGCCCAGGGCCTCGCAGCACCTGTCTAATTGGCGGTGCCCCCCTGGCTTAGGGGCCCGGTCGCAAGTGCTACGCCACTGTATATATATATATATATATATATATATATATATATATATATATATATAGATCCAAAAAATAGGCAGCACTCCCATATAAAATAAATCAAAAAAACTTTTATTTACCCATGCTAGGGGACCGCGACGTTTCGGCTCAACACTAGAGCCTTTCTCAAGCTTGAGAAAGCTTGAGAAAGGCTCTAGTGTTGAGCCGAAACGTCGCGGTCCCCTAGCATGGGTAAATAAAAGTTTTTTTGATTTATTTTATATGGGAGTGCTGCCTATTTTTTGGATCTGTTTGTTGATGGTCTTTGTCAGACTGAAGGCGTGCACCTCTCTTTTGTTTTTCTGTGCTGCCAGTTTTTTCTTTTTTTTATATATATATATATATATATATATATATATATATATAACTTTATATAACAAGTAAAAACAAACTAAAATCAAATACATGATTCTTATACATTATTATACAATACATTATTCTTTATTAATTTCCTATTTACTGATTAATATACAGCCTAACTATTCAAATCAGAAATAACAACAAAACCAAAGAAACTGATGAAACTGTGTTCATTCTTTAGGAGTCATGAGGTGGTCTTGATCAATGATAGATAGCAAATTCTGCATGACTACCCACATGACTCCTAATCAAGAGCATATGTTTAAATGAATAAATTGCAAGTTTTGCCAAATCTTTTCCCATAAAAGTATTGATCAATCCGCTCAGCTGCTCCTGCCCTATAACATGCTGAAGGGAGATTGTGCTGCTTTTTGATGGTAGCTAGTTCTCTTTAAATCATGAGTAGAGATAAGCGAGTAGTGTTCGATCGAGCTGGTATTCGATCGAATACTACGATATTCGGCGTACTCGATTTAATTAGAGTATAACGGCGATGGCGCACCTAGAATTCGTTTCCCCTCCCACCTTCCCTGGCGCTCTTTTTCCACCAATCACCATGCAGGGGGGGTATGACAGGCACGCTGAGCACGCTGGCAGCGCGAAAACGGCGTCTACATGCATTGGCTGGAAAAACCATGTGACCTTGAATATTAAAAACTCAGCTCTTCCTGCTCGTACGCATATGCTGCGTGAACTTAGTCAGGGACAGAGGCTGGAGAAGGGAGAGACAGATTTTAGCTGTTGGACAGGCAGGAGCGTGATTAAAAGCCCTTATCAGGGCTACTACAGTGGACTTCAGTGACAGCTTACTACAATATAGACTTTACAGAGAACGGCTGCTGTATTCAGGGATAGCTGCTGGAGTAGGGACAGAGAGAGGCATTAGTGGTGTATTAGGTGCTCTGCTACATACCAAACTATATTTGGCACTACTGCTGTGTACCTTGAAAAATACAATATATAGGCCTTATAACTGGCAACTGTAGTGTGCGTTCTCTTGCAAAGTAATTTCTCATAACTGGTGTTCATACACACCGTCTGATCACTTAGAACACGGCTGTGTACCTTGAAAAATACAATATATAGGCCTTAACTGGCAACTGTACTGTGCGTTCTCTTGCAAAGTAATTTCTCATAACTGGTGTTCATACACACCGTCTGATCACTTAGAACACGGCTGTGTACCTTGAAAAATACAATATATAGGCCTTAACTGGCAACTGTACTGTGCGTTCTCTTGCAAAGTAATTTCTCATAACTGGTGTTCATACACACCCGTCTGATCACTCAGAACACGGCTGTGTACCTTGAAAATACAATATATAGGCCTTAACTGGCAACTGTACTGTGCGTTCTCTTGCAAAGTAATTTCTCATAACTGTTGTTCATACACACCGTCTGATCACTTAGAACACGGCTGTGTACCTTGAAAAATACAATATATAGGCCTTAACTGACAACTGTACTGTGCGTTCTCTTGCAAAGTAATTTCTCATAACTGTTGTTCATACACACCGTCTGATCACTTAGTACACGGCTGTGTACCTTGAAAAATACAATATATAGGCCTTATAACTGGCAACTGTACTGTGTGTTCTCTTGCAAAGTAATTTCTCATAACTGTTGTTCATACACACCGTCTGATCACTTAGAACACGGCTGTGTACCTTGAAAAATACAATATATAGGCCTTAACTGGCAACTGTACTGTGCGTTCTCTTGCAAAGTAATTTCTCATAACTGGTGTTCATACACACCGTCTGATCACTTAGAACACGGCTGTGTACCTTGAAAAATACAATATATAGGCCTTAACTGGCAACTGTACTGTGCGTTCTCTTGCAAAGTAATTTCTCATAACTGGTGTTCATACACACCGTCTGATCACTTAGAACACGGCTGTGTACCTTGAAAAATACAATATATAGGCCTTAACTGGCAACTGTACTGTGCGTTCTCTTGCAAAGTAATTTCTCATAACTGGTGTTCATACACACCGTCTGATCACTTAGAACACGGCTGTGTACCTTGAAAAATACAATATATAGGCCTTAACTGGCAACTGTACTGTGCGTTCTCTTGCAAAGTAATTTCTCATAACTGTTGTTCATACACACCGTCTGATCACTTAGTACACGGCTGTGTACCTTGAAAAATACAATATATAGGCCTTAACTGGCAACTGTACTGTGCGTTCTCTTGCAAAGTAATTTCTCATAACTGGTGTTCATACACACCGTCTGATCACTTAGTACACGGCTGTGTACCTTGAAAAATACAATATATAGGCCTTAACTGGCAACTGTACTGTGCGTTCTCTTGCAAAGTAATTTCTCATAACTGGTGTTCATACACACCGTCTGATCACTTAGTACACGGCTGTGTACCTTGAAAAATACAATATATAGGCCTTAACTGGCAACTGTACTGTGCGTTCTCTTGCAAAGTAATTTCTCATAACTGTTGTTCATACACACCGTCTGATCACTTAGTACACGGCTGTGTACCTTGAAAATACAATATATACGCCTTAACTGGCAACTGTACTGTGCGTTCTCTTGCAAAGTAATTTCTCATAACTGGTGTTCATACACACCGTCTGATCACTTAGTACACGGCTGTGTACCTTGAAAAATACAATATATAGGCCTTAACTGGCAACTGTACTGTGCGTTCTCTTGCAAAGTAATTTCTCATAACTGGTGTTCATACACACCGTCTGATCACTTAGTACACGGCTGTGTACCTTGAAAAATACAATATATAGGCCTTAACTGGCAACTGTACTGTGCGTTCTCTTGCAAAGTAATTTCTCATAACTGTTGTTCATACACCACCGTCTGATCACTTAGTACACGGCTGTGTACCTTGAAAAATACAATATATAGGCCTTAACTGGCAACTGTACTGTGCGTTCTCTTGCAAAGTAATTTCTCATAACTGTTGTTCATACACACCGTCTGATCACTTAGTACACGGCTGTGTACCTTGAAAATACAATATATAGGCCTTAACTGGCAACTGTACTGTGCGTTCTCTTGCAAAGTAATTTCTCATAACTGGTGTTCATACACACCGTCTGATCACTTAGTACACGGCTGTGTACCTTGAAAAATACAATATATAGGCCTTAACTGGCAACTGTACTGTGCGTTCTCTTGCAAAGTAATTTCTCATAACTGGTGTTCATACACACCGTCTGATCACTTAGTACACGGCTGTGTACCTTGAATAATACAATATATAGGCCTTATAACTGGCAACTGTACTGTGCGTTCTCTTGCAAACTAATTTCACGGCTGTGAAGGCAAAATATTGTAAAAAAAAAAAAAATGCGGCGGGGGGCTAGCGGAATAGGACGTGGACAAGGACGGGGGCGCGGAAATGCTGTTGGGGGCCTTGTTGAAGCCAGTGGGGATACAATGCGTGCTGGTGAGGGTCAGCCAGGATCCCGCTCATCCAGAATCCCTGCCTTTATGGGACAGTTAAGCAGGGGGCGGGTTACACCGCTGTTGAGGCCTGAGCAGGTTGAACAGGTGGTGCAATGGATAGCCGATAGCGCTTCCACACAGTTGTCCACCAGCCAGTCATCCACACAGTCTCACTCTGACCCTCCTTCCTCCACACCTGGCCAACAGAGTCATCCCACCATTGACCCCTCCCAGGAGCTCTTTTCGGGTCCTTTTTCAGATGTGCCGGAAGAATCCCAGGAGCTAGCAGAGGAATTTGTTTGTAGTGATGCCCAAACACTTGAGTTTTCGCCATCTCCTGCTGATGTGGACCCTGAGCCAGCATCTGTTATCATGAGCGATGATGATGATGAGACGCAGTTGCCATCAAGGGAGGCTGTTGGAATGTTCGGTGGGCAGCAGGAGGAGCAGAGTGAGGAAGTGGAAGAGGAGGTGGATGACGAAATGACCGACCCCACTTGGCCAGGGGTGATGTCCAGCGAGGAAAGTAGTGGAGAGGTGGTGGTCTGCGCAGCACCGAAAAAGGCAGCAAGAGGCAGAGGGATGTCCAGAGGCAGAGGGATGTCCACAGGCAGAGGGATGTCCACAGGCAGAGGGATGTCCAGAGGCAGAGGACAGTCCAGACAAAGTAGTGAGGCCACAGCCAGCACGGCCGAAGCTGTTCCCGGCAGCGGGCAGTCGCGCGAAGCTCCCCCATCGAGGCCTCGTACTTCTGTGGTGTGGAGATTTTTTAATGTTTGTGCGGATGACAAACTGAGCGCGGTTTGCACACTCTGCCACTCAAAACTGAGTAGGGGCTCTGAGAAGAGCAATCTGACCACCTCAGGCATGCGGCGTCACTTGGAAGTCAAGCACTGGGCTGAGTGGGAGAGAGCAAACGCAATACAAACTGCGCCCGGTCCTGCTGCCACTGCCTCTTCCCCTGTGTTGTGTGCTGCCACTGCGGTCCAGACCTCCAGCCAGGACCCTCCACATCTGCCTCTGCCTCGGCTACTTTGGGGCCTTCTCCTTCAGCCTCCCCTTCCCCCGCCTCTTCGTCTGCACCCTCACACTCCTCGTCCCAACAACTGTCCATCTCGCAGGCGTTCGACCGCAGGCGGAAGTACGCCTCGAGTCACCCCCAAGCCCAAGCCTTAAACTGCCACATCTCCAAACTGCTGGCCCTGAGATGTTGCCGTTTAGGCTTGTGGAGACGCAGGCCTTCCGCGACCTGATGGGGGCTGCCGCACCTCGCTATTCCGTCCCCAGCCGCCACTACTTTTCCCGGAGTGCGTCCCCCGCCCTGCACCAGCACGTGTCGCCGTAACATCAGGCGGGCCCTGAGGTACGCAGTCAGCGCAAAGGTCCACTTGACCACCGACTCGTGGACAAGCGCTTGCGGCCAGGGACGCTACATCTCTTTGACGGCACACTGGGTGAATGTAGTGGAAGCGGGGACGGGGTCGCAAACAGAGACGGCCTACCTACCACCCCCGCCCAAGATTGCCAGCATGGGTTCTGATAAACCCCCCTCCTCCTCCTCCTCCTCCTCCTCCTGTGCCTTAACATCTCCCTCAGCCGCTAGCTGGAAGCGTTGCAGCACTGGCGCGGGGAGACGTCA
>ONZH01008345.1:0-14054 GCA_900303285.1 Rhinella marina
ACCTGAGTGTAACTTGGTCACTCTGTTGTCACCGCCATGCTGTGTCAGTGTAAAATTTTATGTGCTTCACCTGCTACCTCAACTAACTTGGTCACTTGTTGGTGTCAACACTAGAGTGTGGCTACTATACCGCACACGACAGAATTGTTCACTGCACTGTAGTATATATAACTGAGAGAAAAAAGGAATTTTTAGACTGCAGCTATTTTACCGCAAACCACTACATTTTTCAATGGACTGTAGTACATATAACTGAGAAAAAAACGTAGTCTTTAAATGGCAGCTATTTTACCGCAAAGCACTCCATTTTTCACTGGACTGTAATACATATAACTGAGAGAAAATACGTATTTTATAGACTGACGCTGCTGTGCAGCACACTAGAGAATTGTTCACTGGACTGTTGTACATATAACTGAGAAAAAAACCTAGTCTTTATATGGCGGCTATTTTACCGCAAAGCACTCCATTTTTCACTGGACTGTAATACATATAAGTAAGAGAAAATATGTATTTTATAGACTGACGCTGCTGTACAGCACACTAGAGAATTGTTCACTGGACTGTAGTTTATATAACTGAGAATAAAAACGTATTCTCTAGACTGTGGCTAGTGTATCACACACCTCACAATTGTTCACTGAACTTTAGTTTATGTAATTGAGTGAAAAAAATTATTCTCTAGACTGCGGCTAGTGTATCGCACACCTCACAATTGTTCACTGGACTGTAGTTTATGTAATTGAGTGAAAAAAATTATTTTCTAGACTGCGGCTAGTGTATCGCACACTTCACAATTGTTCACTGGACTGTAGTTTATATAACTTAGAATAAAAACGTATTCTCTAGACTGCGGCTAGTGTACCGCACACCTCACAATTGTTCACTGGACTGTAGTTTATATAACTGAGAATAAAAACGTATTCTCTAGACTGCAGCTAGTGTACCGCACACCTCACAATTGTTCACTGGACTTTATTTTATGTAATTGAGTGATAAAAATTATTCTCTAGACTGCGGCTAGTGTATCGCACACCTCACAATTGTTCACTGGACTGTAGTTTATATAACTGAGAATAAAAACGTATTCTCTAGACTGCGGCTAGTGTACCGCACACCTCACAATTGTTCACTGGACTGTAGTTTATGTAATTGAGTGAAAAAAAATATTCTCTAGACTGCGGCTAGTGTTTCGCACACCTCACAATTGTTCACTGGACTGTAGTTTATATAACTGAGAATAAAATCGTATTCTCTAGACTGCGGCTAGTGTACCGCACACCTCAGAATTGTTCACTGGACTGTAGTTTATGTAATTGAGTGAAAAAAATTATTCTCTAGACTGCGGCTAGTGTATCGCACACCTCAGAATTGTTCACTGGACTGTAGTTTATATAACTGAGAATAAAAACGTATTCTCTAGACTGCGGCTAGTGTACCGCACACCTCACAATTGTTCACTGGACTGTAGTTTATGTAATTGAGTGAAAAAAATTATTCTCTAGACTGTGGCTAGTGTATCGCACACCTCACAATTGTTCACTGGACTGTAGTTTATATAACTGAGAATATAAATGTATTCTCTAGACTGCGGCTAGTGTACCGCACACCTCACAATTGTTCACTGGACTGTAGTTTATATAACTGAGAATAACAACGTATTCTCTAGACTGCGGCTAGTGTACCGTACACCTCACAATTGTTCACTGGACTGTAGTTTATATAATTGAGTGAAAAAAATTATTCTCTAGACTGTGGCTAGTGTATCGCACACCTCACAATTGTTCACTGGACTGTAGTTTATATAACTGAGAATAAAAACATATTCTCTAGACTACAGCTAGTGTATCGCACACCTCACAATTGTTCACTGGACTGTAGTTTATATAACTGAGAATAAAAACGTATTCTCTAGACTGCGGTTAGTGTATCGCACACCTCACAATTGTTCACTGGACTGTAGTTTATATAACTGAGAATAAAAACGTATTCTCTAGACTGCAGCTAGTGTATCGCATACCTCACAATTGTTCACTGGACTGTAGTTTATATAAAAAATGTATTCCCTAGACTGCACTGCAGATCCCAGCAAGCCAAGGTACAGCAGCAGCAAAAATGAGTACTGAGAGGACTTTGGGCAATTTCATTGGGGTCTGTGTGGACCATGTGCTGTCCCCTTTCTGCCACCAGTCGCTGTGCACAGTGTGCAGCCAAGATGGCGGTAGCTGCACTACAAGTCGCAGCCAGGAGGAGACCAAAAAAAAAGGTGCTTGTACCCCTTAGAAGGGCTGTTGGGTTCTTTGTGGGTGATTCCTGCCTAACCAACATCTAAATTCAGGCCCTAACACTCTCCCTGACAGACAGCAGCTCTATCCCTAATCTCATGCAGACGGCGTATGACGCGAGCAGCGCGGGACCAGATTCTTATATTCCCAGGTCATCTGATCTGGCCAGCCAATCCCTGCTATCGACTTGTAGGGGCCCCACGTGATGCTAGGAGGTACCAAAGATTCTCCTGCATGTTGATTGGCTGAAAAAAAGGCGGCTAACATGCAGGAAGAGGAAGTTGCCATTTCCTCGAGGATCGCAATGTGCTCGTCCGAGTAGCGAGCATATGCGAATACACTAATGCTCGAACAAGCATGTTAGCTCATCTCTAGTAACTATGATGTACTGTTCAAAAGAAGTAAACTTTAATTGTATAGTATTATATGGTCTGTTAATACAGTCTTAACTGATAACCAAGACTACAAGACAAAACTCTTCCATGATAACCAGAACTGAATTTGAATATTTATCAGTATACTTTGTACTTTACAGTCATTGAATTGCATTCTAAGAAGTGTCTTATCTGTAACTGGTTGGCCTAGTATATCATTTGACAAAACAATACCTACCATAAATGTAATATCAGTGAAGTTGCAAGTTGAACGCTGGAGTATTGATGTGTAGATATTACATTTTTATGGATTTTTTACGGGAGAAAAACATAAGAGATGATGGATAACAGAGATTTTGTCTGGCCGTTTTCAAAGCCTATAAGACTTCTCTAAAAATTCAATAAATTCTCGGTTCATGAGATTAATTTGTTTTTCAGCAACATCTTATCCTACAGACTGAGGCATATTCTTTGCTCCTCCCAGACAGAGACTTCTGTTTGCAATAGCAGGCTGTAATAAGTAGAAAGCTGCAGATCTCAGCATACAGCCATGAAACATCACAATGGCAACAACACTTGGCACTCACTTTCTTGATGATATGAAGAGACGTTTATTCAAGGCATAATAGTATCATCAGTTGATGCGTGCACCATGTGCAAACTGCAGTGCCGACCCATCTTCTTCAATACCTATCTTCAGCATAGGTCAACAACATCAGATCAGTAGGGGCCTGACTCTCGGCACCTCCACTGATAAGCTTTTTAAAAGGGCCGTGGCACTAGTGTGAGAGCTTTGTGCTCTTAGCTTTTAGCTGCGTGCCGTCTACATTGTAGTGGTGGTGAAGTGTAATTAAAACTGCTCATCCCATTCAAGTGAATGGGAAAGGAAGCTGGGACTACACTGCAAACCACTAAAATGTACAAGTGCATCTCAATTAATTAGAATATCATCAAAATGTTTTTTGTTTTTTTTAGTAAGTGAAAAGTAAGAGCAAAAAGTGAAACACATATACTATATAGAGTCATTACAAACAAGTGTTTATTTATATTAATGTTGATGATTATGGCTTACAGCCAAGGAAAACCCAAAATTCATTATCTCAGAAAATTAGAATAATTAACCCAAAACTGCTGCAAAGGCTTCCTAAGTCTTTAAAAAGGTCCCTTAGTCTGGTTCAGTAGGCGACACAATCATGGGGAAGACTGCTGACTTGACAGATGTCCAGAAGGCTGTTATTGACACACTCCATAAGGAGGGTAAGCCACAAAAGGTCATTGCTAAAGAAGCTGGCTGTTCACATAGTGCTGTATCAAAGCATATTAATGGAAAGTTGAGTGGAAGGAAAAAGGGTGGTAGAAAAAGGAGCATAAGCAACAGGGAGAACCGAAGCCTTGATAGGATTGTTAAGAAAAGGCCTTTCCTAAATTTAGGGAGATTCACAAGGAGTGGACTGCTGCTGAAGTCAGTGCTTCAAGAGCCACCACACACAGATGTATCCAGGACATGGGCTACAAGTGTCGCATTCCATGTGTCAAGCCACTCATGACCAATAGACAACGCCATAAGTGTCTTACCTGGGCCAAGGAGAAAAAGAACTGGACTGTTGCTCAGTGGTCAAAGGTGTTGTTCTCAGTTGAAAGTAAATTGTGCATTTCATTTGGAAATCAAGGTCCCAAAGTCTGGAGGAAGAGTGGAGAGGCACTCAATCCAAGCTGCTTGAGGTCTAGTGTGTAGTTTCCACAATCAGTGATGGTTTGGCGAGACATGTCATCTGCTGGTGTAGGTCCACTTTGTTTTATCAAGACCAAAGTCAGTGCAGTCATCTACCAGGGAATTTTAGAGCACTTCATGCTTCCCTCTGCCGACAAGCTTTTTGGAGATGGAATTTTTATTTTCCAGCAGGACTTGGCACCTGTCCACACGTCCAAAAGTACCAATCCCTGGTTTAATAACCACAGTATCACTGTGCTTGATTGACCAGCAAACTCGCCTGATCTTAACCCCATAGAGAATCTATGGGGTATTGTCAAGAGCAGGGGCGTAGCTAGAAGTGACTGGGCCCCACAGCAAATTTCTGTAAGGGCCCGCCCCCACCCCTGAGGGCCCCAAGCACCCCCCCTCCACCGCTACCCCCGCACTTCATAACTAGTCCCAATCTAGACCAGGCTGCCACGCCATCCTTTTCCTATATATACAATGACACTACATGACTGTCTGTCATGTAGTGTCATTGTATAATACTGTTGTGGGGGGCCTGTCAAATCTTAACCCTCCTCCCATGCAACCCCCACACTCCTTTGACTTGGACCCAGACCAAGGGGGGGGTACTCAGATAAGGGCCAGGACCCAGACAGTGGCCTGAGGATCCACAGGCCAGGGCCAGGGGTGCACAGACAAAGCTCAAAGGGGCGCAGATAAGGGCCAGGGGATGCACTGAAAGGGCCAGAGTGGCACACACAGGGGCCAAGGGGGCACAGACAAGGGCCAGGGAGGCACAGACAGTGGCCTGGGGGGCCACAGGCCAGGGCTTGGGGCGCACAGACAAAGCCCAAAGGGGAGCAGATAAAGACCAGGGGCTGCACTGAAAGGGCCAGGGTGGCGCACACAGGAGCAAGGGAGCACAGATAAGGGCCAGAGAGGCACAGAAAAAGGGGGCACAGATAAGGGCCAGGGAGGCAAAGAAAAAAGGGGCACTGATAAGGGCCAGGGTGGTGCAGATTACGGAATGGGGGGGCAAATAGGGGCCCAGCAGCGTGTCAGTGACGTTTTGTGATTATTTAATACAGTTTTCCGGGCCAGGCCGGGCCCCTTCATATGCAGTGCTGTCATGTCACATTAGTTAGATGCCCCACCATCAGGCCCTGAGAGGGGCGCAGATAAGGGCCAGGGGGACTGAGCTGGCAGGGAGGCACACATAGAGGTCAGGGGCTGCGCTGACAAGAGCAAGAGGGGCACAGGCAGCAGGCACAGAGTCACATACCTGAAAAATCCAGTCACTGAGCATTACTGTGCCGCTGCCGTGCTGCTCCTCTTCCCTGGCGCGCTCTGCATCAGAAACTGCCGCTCCAGTCCCTCCTACTGTAGGAATTGGTGGGCGGGCCTATCTTGAACTGCCGGCTAATACTGGCTTGTCTCCTTTGTATGTAAGTTGTTTCCTGGGCGTTGTGGGCGGGCGTGCAGGGCGGCGACGGGGGTTGGGGGTAGATGGGGGAGGATAATAGCGCTGCAGCAGGGATGACAGATGGCGGAAGGGGCTGATGTAGCAGGCCGGGTGCGGGCCTCTATGTCACACACTGTATATGAAAGGGCCCGGCCTGGCCTGAAAAACAGTATTAAATAATTATAAAACATCACTGACAGGCTGCCGGGTGCCGGGCCCCTAGTTAGCCCGGGCCCGGAGCAGCTGCTTCCCCTGCTTCCCCTCTAGTTACGCCACTGGTCAAGAGGAAGATGAGAGACACCAGACCTAACAATGCAGACGAGCTGAAGGCTGCTATCAAAGCACCCTGGGCTTCCATAACACCTCTGCAGCGCCACAGGCTGATCGCCTCCATACCACGCCGTATTGATGCAGTTATTCATGCAAAAGGAGCCCCAACCAAGTATTGAGTGCATTTACTGGACATACTTTTCATTTGGCCAACATTTCTGTGTTTAAAATTTTTTTTACAGTTGGTCTAATATAATCTAATTTTCTGAGATAATGACTTTTGGGTTTTCCTTGGCTGTAAGCCATCATCATCAGCATTAACATAAATAAACACTTGAAAAAGTTCACTCTGTTTGTAATGATTCTATATAATATACGTGTTTCACTTTTTGGAATTGAATTAAAAAAAAACTTTTTGATGATATTCTAATTTATTGAGATGCACTTGTAGATAGTGACAAATGACAGTGATAAGAGAATAAACCTCTGGCGCTAGTCTCACAGCCCCTTCAAACAGCTGATTGACGGCTGGCTGGGAATCGGACCTTCACGAATCTAAAATTGATGAACTATTCTTAGCATACTGTAGGAATACACTCATTGAGAAAAAATGCAGGAGTTTTTTTAATCATATGAAACTATATATGTGAAGGGGATGATGATATATTTAGGTGATTACAATATAAGAACAAAATAATAAGTTTACTGGGGAAAACTCCAATTGAAGGGATTCTTTATTACCTTTTTGGGCTACCACTAGCCTGGATATAAGATGAGATATGGTTGGGCAGGAGAGACAGATTCTGTATGGTATCAACATTTGCTCACAGATGTTGTAGTTGGGCCTGTAGATCCTGCACACTCATAGGTTGCCGAAGCTGGTGTCCCAGCTGGTTCTATAAATGCTCGATTTGTGATAATCGATCTTGGTGACAAGGGAAGTGGTGCAATCTGGCAGAGACATTCCTGGGAAACCCTTTCTGTGTGGTATTGTTCTGCTGCAAAATGTCAGTTGGAAGCCCTACCATGAAAGGCAACATATGTCAGAATGTCCTGCACATATCACTAAGCTGTTGATGTCCCTTGTATCAAGGGGAGTGATCGACTGTCGTAAGCGATGGTTTACCAGATCATCACACCAGCAGTTGGGTCAGTGTGTCGCTCCACAGCAAAGGCACACACACCTTTCTGGAATGCAGTGACTGTTGGTAACTAAAGTTTGTGTCCGTGGGCTCAGCTCGATAAGGACAGTCGGCCCTTACATGGCCAGGCTCGTGACACCCCCAACAGATTATTGAAGCCAAATCCGCAGTGGGTACATCCCAAGCGGTCTTTTTTGGCTCTGTCCGCCGGGCCTGGGGCAGGGATTCTCTGGGTTTTATTGACCCCCTCCCCAGAGAGCCTCCCTTAAGGTTCTTGGTAGCCTCATACCGATCAACCAGGTCCACCATCTCAAGGTCACAACCCAGTGCTGGAGGGGGTGTGGCAAAGCCCTCCAGAACTTGTCAGCCACAATACAATCCAGTATAGTAGTAGGATTCAGTACCTCAGGCTGTGGCCATTTTTGCAACAGGTGCAGCAAATCATAATATTGTGGTCTCGCTGGCTCAGCTGTGTTAAACTCCCACTGATGCACCCGCTGGGACTGGACCAACATATTCACCCCCAGTCGTGCCAGGATCTCACTTTTGACTTTATTATAGTCCGCCGCTTGCTCTTCCAGTAAATCAAAGTAAACCTGATGCTAGAAAAGGAGTGATAACTTCAGCCCACTGGTCTTGGGGTAGACTCCCCCTCATGGCCACCTTCTCAAACACTGCCAGGTAGGTCTCGTTGTAATTTTGGGGATCGACCTGCGGACTGCTTTCTGGGCATCGTGGTCCCCCTGTGATGCTCCTGCCATCTGTAAGGCCATCATGTGTTGCAGCAGCTGGCTCGTTTCTTGCTGTCGCTGATTAGCCTACCGCTGTTGCTGGTTAGCCTCCAAGAGGGCCTTCACTAGAGCCTGCATTTTGTCCAGTGACACTAGTTGCAATTTAGCAAGCTTAATCCAGGACATAAAACTGTGCCCGGAAAAAATGAAAAACAACAATATCCCGGTTTTGCCTTTGCTGGTCCAAGCCACCAATTGTGGGGATTCTCTCTGGTAGGCAGGGTGAGCAGACGCAGAACAGAGGTACCAAAAACAGTTCTTGATCAAACTGCAGTGTTTTATTCACACAAAAAGGTTTAACAGCTCAGCAAACAACTTCACCTTAGTTGAAAGTCCTGGTGCTCATTCATACCATGCTGCAGGTTTCTGCATAAAGAGTCCAAGTCCAGGTGTGTGTTCATTCTTTGCCAAAAGATCCACGCCAAAGTTTAAGTCCCATATTTAGTTAACCTGTCTTCCCCAAACAGGTTGCAAGCATTCATCCAGTCACAGACCTCATCTCCCACCTGCTGCCATCATCCAGCTGGCTTTTAAGACCGTTAAGTGTTGGCAAAGTCCGAACTGGCACCTAAGATCCAGTCCAGTGCTTGACCTCACCTGGTTGTCAATCAGTCCAGCAGCACATGCCGGGAGGAAAATACCTTCTCCTCCACACTGCACTCCAGTGCAAGGTCCATGGCTGCATGGAGCAGCTGAAACTTTGCAATGTGGATGTTGAGTGAATAAACATCATTGACATTGCATCGGAGTGCTGCCTTTTCCCTTTGTATTTGTGGGATTCGGAGTTGGAACTCCTTGGAGCGTGCACCCATGCTTTGCTGCCTTTTTTTTTTTTTTTACAGTGCTGCTTCCCTTTTATGTTTTAGGCCTGCAATCATTTACATATCTGCCTCAAACATAACTGCATGCCAAGTTTTGCAGCAATCTGACATTTCTATCTGGTTGCACATTGGGAAATACTCCAACTGGAAACACCCAGTTGTTAATCTATTCATTTAATAACAGAGTAATGGCACAATGCAGATGCTTCAATATTGTAAAATAATCTGTCTTTATTGAAAGAGTGGACAGGTCCTCTTTAAATCATTGTGAATGATGCATACAGCACATAGGATGAGAATTCATGCATTCGCTAAAAAGGTTGTCCAGGTTTTTTTATTTTTTAAATGTCACTTGAGGACACATCACAACTGAGGACAGTTATTGGCGAATGTAACCCTGTCCGTGCGTTGACAGATAAGGACCAGAAGTCCAGTGAAGTGAGCCTGGGAGTCAGAAAAGAGTAGTGGCGACCAGATAAGTGTCGATATCTTCATAGCTACTACCTGCTGGGGGATTTAAAAAATGCAAAAAAGTCTGCTTCCATAGAATACATGAAGCAGGATTTACCAGTTCTGTCTCAATTGCTTTATTCAATCCATGCCAAATTACAAATAAACCAGAGAGGAAAAAAAATCCTTGCACTACAGCCATTTCACATTATGTCACAGTTGCTAGGAGGTCCCGAAGAGGTGTGACATGACGCAAAACGGCGGTAGACGAAGGATTTTTTTTGTCCTCTTTGGTTTATCTGTAATTTGGCATGGATTGAATAATGCAGTTGAAACAAGATTGGTGAGTCCTGCTTTATGTATTCTACGGAAGATACATTTTTGCAACTGATTTAGGAGGCAAACACCATGGAAAGGCTGGGTGACTGTCCAGGCAATTGTGGATTGCTATTAAGGGTTAATGTTGTTGCACAGAAGTGGTGCTGGTGCAGAGTTGCTTCTATGAGGTGAAAAAAAACAAACCAACCTGGATAACCCCTTTAATGTTAATAATAATTTGCTTCAAGTGGAAAAACTGCTACTGTGATATACTGTATTGTGGGCCACACAAAGTAGTTAGTACAGTAGGTCCAGGGGTCCCCCATGGACTACCAGATGAGCAAAGCAATGTAAAAAATGAAACCAGAGTCATTTCTTGAAACCTATTTTATAAATCACAGCCAGGACATGTAAATGATTTTTCTTCAAATATGTCTCCAAGTATACGGAGACCAGTAAATAACCGGAAACTGCCTGAACTTATATTGTGTCTAGAAACTTTCTGCTGTACCTGTAAAATGAGGTCTGTGACATTCTGAAAGCTATTGCTTGGGGAAAAAGACCAGAGGAAAGCTAATATGGTAGCGGATTGCTGTCTGAATATTAATTTGATGTTGCACATAATCATGGATTAATTTTAATCCTCTAAATAATATGAGATGGGAATTGAGAGCACACAAAAAAGTACAATCATGGAAACTCACAAGGGTCACAGTAGCTATTTATATGTAAGATCTACCTCCCTAAGCGAGTCACATTATGTGGTGACTTTTGTGTCACTTTATTATTCAACCCATATGCACTGTAAGACAGCAGGAAGTCAAATTAGAATAATATATATCCTTACAATATTCTACATCATGCATAGTAGGCCCTGAGCAAAATTTACAAGATAGGAATATGCCATTCCATTTGTGATAGCAGCATCAGAAATGGATCAATTAAAATAAATAAACTTTTTAACGTCATTTTGGCACAAAAAACAGTGTAAAAAATATTGCTAGACCTAAGCTTTCCCTAGCCTCGAGCACCAATTTAGTTCACTCCCTTTTTTGCTCCCACATTGGCAAAGAAGATAGGCTTGCTGGTGAACACCCTGACTAGCACAAGGGCACATTCCTTGCCAGACTCACTCTTTAAAGGTACCCTAGACCTGATGCTGGCCTTTCACAAGATTTATGTTAGCCAAACCTGTTGACTTATGCTGAATTAGCCAACAATCTAATGTTTATGAGGACCTCTTGACTTTTGATGGCAGATGTTGGTGAAATATGGATTGGCCTGTTGAATTCCAGCATACCCAATTCTTTTGTTTTTAGGATCATAAGCTGCCACTAGAAGAGTCTGGCAAGGGCTGTTTACCCTCTCTACATTTAGAACACATGCATTCTTAGGTTGGGAGAAACAGTTCTTGGATGACAGGTATCTCATGTGTATGGCCAGCTTAAGAACATCTTACCTGTTTTGTAGTTATTGAACCTGTCACCACAAAATGCAACCATATTATAGAGCATCTGTTGTATCTTTCCTGGCTTCACAGTTAGTATTATAATACTTTGTACAAAATACTATTATTTTAAACCTCCTCCAATGTATTCAATAAATTGGGTATTAGGTAGAGATGAGCGAGCACTAAAATGCTCGGGTGCTCGTTATTCGAGTCGAACTTTTCCCGATGCTCGGGTGCTCGTTTCGAATAACGAACACCATTGAAGTCAATGGGAGACTCAAGCATTTTTGCAGGGGACCAAGGCTCTGCCTAGGGAAGGCTGGGTGAAAACCTGGAAACCTCAGAAAATGATGGAAACACCACGGAAATGGACAGGAAACAGCAGGGGCAGCATGCATGGATGCCTTTGAGGCTGCCTAATCCCACCATTACCCCAAATTCTCCTAGTGGGGCATGTGTGGTATCGATTCTTCTCAGTTTAATACCGTATACAGCACCTATCTTGGGACCATATATTTCATGGATTATTCAAACACGGAAAAGGAAAAAGAGCTTGCTCTGGCCAGGGGAGTGTCTTTTCTACTGCAGCTATCCATGCTGTCCATGCTCTGCCTATCACAGGTCAGGAGGCAATTAAAAGAAGAACCCAAAAAAAATCAGTACAATATCTAATACGTCCCCTATCCAGGTAAATTGTTTGGCGAAAGGGCCTGTAGGTGGGGGGCAGGCTGGGGGAAGGAGGTTGAGCTGGAAGAGCCAGAGGAGTGCCCCCTGGGCTAGCGTGTGTGGTGGTGACAACACCCGGATGGATTTGGAAAAACTGTAGCATCAACCGGTACGGTATGTATTCTTCTGAGTTTAATACCGTATACGGCACCTATCTTGGGACCATATATTTCATGGATTTTTCAAACACGGAAAAGAAAAAAGAGCTTGCTCTGGCCAGGGGAGTGTCTTTCCTACTGCAGCTAAGGGGACGTGTCCATTCTCTGCCTATCACAGGTCAGGAGGCAATTAAAAGAAGAACAAAAAAAAAATCAGTACAATATCTAATACATCCCCTATCCGGGTAAATTGTTTGGAGAAAGGGCCTGTAGGTGGGGGGCAAGCTGGGGGGAAGGAGGTTGAGCTGGAAGAGCCAGAGGAGTGCCCCCTGGGCTAGCGTGTGTGGTGGTGGTGACAACACCCGGATGGATTTGGAAAAACTGTAGCATCAACCGGAGTTTAATACCGTATACGGCACCTATCCGGAAAAATAGTTTGGAGAGAGAGAAGGAGAGGAAAAAGACGTGCAGTATGGAGCAATTACACGGAAACTATTAGATTAGGCAGACGTGGTCTGCTTAATTGCAACCCAGACAAATGAGAGAAAGAGAGGAAAATGACGTATTTTTAAAAGTGACGTTCAGTATAGATCAGGGGTGCACAACGTTTTCTGGGTGGGGGCCACATTGTCCGACTGAACCGTCAAGGGCCGAAAATAAAATTTAAAGGGGTATTACCAACTGAAATACTGTATTTATGGCAGATTGAACACACAGTGTATACCATTAATGTCTAGTTACAGTTCCAGGAGTCCCATCTAATGGGAGAAATAGATGAAAAATGCATGTGAGCAGCCACAAAACATGGACATACATGTCTGTTACCAGATGGATGGGGCCACACAGAATGGTATCAAGGGCCGCATGTGGCCCCCGGGTCGCAGGTTGTGCACCCCTGGTATAGATCAAGTGTGGTATGTGTTCTATGTATACTACTCAGTTTAATACCGTATATGTCAGCTATCCGGAAAAATAGTTTGGAGAGAGAGAAAGATAGGAAAAAGACGTAAATTGTTTGGAGAGAGGGCCTGTATGTGGGGGGGGGCAGGCTGGGGGGAAGGAGGTTGAGCTGGAAGAGCCAGAGGAGTGCCCCCTGGGCTAGCGTGTGTGGTGGTGACAACAGCCGGATGTAGTTAGAATGACGACGCAGGACCCCAACTTAAAAATTTAGCATCAACCGGTACAGTCGTAAATTATGAGATTGATCAAGTGTGGTATGTCTTATATGTATACTACTCAGTTTAATACCGTATATGGCAGCTATCCGGAAAAATAGTTTGGAGAGAGAGAAAGATAGGAAAAAGACGTAAATTGTTTGGCGAGAGGGCCTGTAGGTGGCGGGGGCAGGCTGGGGGGAAGGAGGTTGAGCTGAAAGAGCCAGAGGGGTGCCCCCTGGGCTAGCGTGTGTGGTGGTGACAACAGCCGGATGTAGTTAGAATGATGACTAGAGATGAGCGAGTAGTGAAATATTCGAAAGTTCGAAATTCGATTCGAATAGACCGCGAAATTCGACTATTCGACCGAATATCGAATCCCATTAAAGTCTATGGGGAAAAAATGCTCGCCACTTGGAAATCTCAATTCGACCACTTGGAGGTCACCAAGTCCACCCTGAAACCTCAGAAAAGGATGCCAACACTGCTGGAATGCAACTGGGACAGCAGGGGAAGCATGTCTGGGTGCATATAACGCGCCCAAGTCGCACTATTACGCCACTATCACAGCCTCTCAACAATACACTCCAAAGACAATGTAACCTCTCTGTAAAGTGAGACCATACAAGGAAACCTTCTTTCCTCTACATTGCCATGGACCCCAAGCCAAACTAGACAAAAAAGAAGATGAAATTCTGCACCCCTTAAAATCACGTTGCCTATGACAACCACAGATAGCATAGGCAAGGGGGAAAGCAAATAGACCCCACCCCTAATTGTCATTGTGTGTGTGTGTGAAATGTGGTCAGACATGTCTTCTTTAAAATGTAAAAACAACTCAAATACATGCAGAAGCCTTAAAATGCCCAAATTGTTGGCGCTAGAGATATCAGTGACCCGACCTGGCCCAGTGTCATGTCTAGCAGGTAAAGCAGTGGGGATGTGGAGGGATGCGTAGGACCGCAAAAGGCAGGAAGAGGCCGTGGGCTGGCCAGAGGCTCAAGGAAAATTTTG